>JAODAL010029798.1:0-50994 GCA_025379985.1 Phyllomedusa bahiana
TTGGGCCAGGGCCCCATTAGGTAGTCAGGGCCCCCCTCTAGGTAGTCTGGGCCCCACATTAGGTAGTCATGGCCCCCCTTTAGGTAGCCAGGGCCCCCCATTAGGTAGTCAGGGCCCCCCTTTAGGTAGTCAGGGCCCCCCATTAAGTAGCCAGGGCCCCGTTTAGGTATTCAGGGCCCCCCTTAGGAAGCCAGGGCCCTCCATCAGATAGTTGGGGCCCCCCTTTAGGTAGTCTGGGCCACCCATTAGATAGCAGGGGCCCCGTTTAGGTAGTCAGGGCCCCACTTCGGGTAGACAGGTAAAAAAACAAAACAGACAGCCACTTACCTCGCTCCTGGCCGCTCCCCGCCGACTACTGCCGCCCTGCATAGTCACTAGTAGGGGCCGGCCCCTGGCGGGCTTAAGGCTTAGCGCCTTAGGCCTGCCAGGGCGATCAGCGGAGCGGAGCGCTAGCGCCGCTCTGTTTCTCTGAAACCGCGCAGCCAGCGTTTCTATGCCATCGTCTCATAGCCATAGTTTTTTATTTTTCTTTATATGGAGCTGATTAACGGCTTGTTTTTTGAGGGATGAATTGATGTTTTTATTGGTACCATTATGGGGTTTTATGACGCTTTAATTGCTTTTTATTAGGTGTTTGTGAGGTATTGTGAACAAAATACAACAATCCTGGAGTGTTTTTTATTTTATTTTTACAGTGGTCACCGTGCAGTATAAATGACATGCTAACTTTACTCAGCAGATATACCTGTATATGATTACAGCGATACCCAATTTATATATTTTGTTATGTTTTACTGCTTTTACACAATGAAAAGACTTTTATTCAAAAAGAATTTTTGCATCGCCATAGTCTGACTTTTTTATTTTTCTGTGCACAGAGCTGTGTATTGGCTTGTTTTTTGCAGGATGAGCTGACATTTTTATTGGTATCATTTTTGGGGGACAAGACTTTTTGATTGCTTTTAAATCCATATTTTTGGAATCCAGGGTGAAGAAAATACTGCAACTCTAGCAGTGTTTTTTTTTTTTTTTTAAACAGTGCTCAATGTGCAGTATAAATGAAAAATTATTTTTAATATGTGTGTAAAAACCATTATGTTGATACTGAATTTATATAGATTTTGTTTACCTTTCTTTATTACTTGTCCCCAGAGGGTACTTGTAACAGTGATATTAAGATCACTGTTACAATTGAAAGAGCAGCACACAGAATTACTTGCCCTCCATGACAACTGTCAATCACTATGCCGGCCATGCCCGGCCAGGTATAGTGAGGAAACAGGCAGGCCATAAATCTTTCTTAGGCTTCCAGGGCGGTCAAATAAGCCACCGACTTATATTGTGGCTGCTCCGATGGGGACAGAAGGAGCCCCCCCTCTGTATTTCCCTTAGCTGCCGCGATCGCGATTGATCACGGCAGCTAGGGGGTTAACCGCTCCCCTTTCTCCCTCCGGAGTAATGGGATACCAGCTATAAAGTACATCTGGTTTACCACAGCGATCTTGTAAACTCTATTTTAGAGTACACTTGATTCTTAGGATGTAAGCTTACGTCCAATGTCGATAAGGGGTTATATTCTCCAGAGTGCTGGCATTGCTAAATATATACACTACTCATAAGTAGTGGGATATTTGGCTTTCAGGTGAAATTTATAGAAAACGTAAAAATTTCACGTTACACTGATCTTTTATCCTGAAAGCAGGTCATTTAAAGGGGTTGTCTCACTACATTGATTCATCATAACTCAGTTCTGCTTTCTTGGTTGAATTCAGAGGCATGTTTACTGGCTTCTTTTAGGCTGCAGTAGAAGCCAGGTCTGTAGCTATAGCAACCAGTGCTGGCAGCCTATCATGAGAGATTGAACAGGTCTGTAGCTATAGCAACCTGAAGAACTGATGCAGCCCATACAAGAGGGGATAGCCAAGAATAGGCAGGATACTGTTAATGGACATATATTGCAAAGTGACTTATTTTTGCAAGATCTTTAACATGAAAAGAAATCCTTAAAGTAAGACAACCTCTTTAAGTTGTAGCATGCAATGTTTCAATTTTCCAAAAGTGGATGGTATACACAATCAAAAAATGTCAATATGTCTCAATAACATGTCATGTGACCTTGAGCATCAATTACAGCCTAACAACAACATCTCATACTATTCACTAGTCGAGTTACTGACTGCTGATGCATGGTATCACATTCTTCTTGTAGGGTGCCACACAGGTCATTGAGGTTCAGGGGTACAGAGTTAAAAGCCTCTATAGGGTGACTCAGTTGATCCCTCAGGTTTCCTAGTGGGTTCAGGTCTGGAGAAAGTGCAGGCAACTCCATTTGAGGTACCCCAGTCTTCAACAGCAGTTCCCTAATGATGCAACCTCAATGAGTTTGAACCTTGTCGTCCAGAACATGAAATTAGCCCTGTGTTGTTCATGCAGATTTACAATGACTGAATTAATGATGTTATTCAAGTAGTAGAGGCGGTCACTCCACCATTCACAAAGTGTAGGGCAGTTCTGTATTGACTAGTCATCCCTGCCCACACTGTAACACTACCACCACCAAACACTTGTCTGGTGACAACAGCAGCTGATGCATAGAACTCTCCTTGATGTCTCAAGCATTGTTGGCGGCCATCATTTCTAGTGAATCGACTTTCAACCCTGAGGACCAGGCTTCCTTTGTCCAGTGTAAGTGCTCACAGGCAGATGCAAGATGGTGATACCTGTACCTGGTGGTGTGGTCAGGTACCCTTACCGGTCGTCTAGCACAAAGACCATGCTGATTATGAATGGTCTGATATGACACTTGATTGCCTCTCATCTCCCTTAAACATGCCTGGAGTTGTGTGACATTTATCATCCGGTTCAGAAGGGCATTGTTTACAATGAAGCGATCATTATTGTGTGATGTAGCCAAAGGACGTCCACTTCTTTGCCTTTCTGTGAGAAAAGAAGAAGAAACACAGGCACTACTTAGTGTATTAAACTTAACAATAGAAAGCTAAAGAGAGTCCAAGTTTTTCAGACTCACCTTACATAGTTGTGCTAAAGATGGCACAGTTCACTCATGAAGCATTTTTCGAAGTATCATCTCCAGTGGTTACAACTGGTCCCATGCCCAGGCCCTCGAAGTTAATCAGGGTCAGTTGCAGTAATGTAAAGAAAAAAGAAGGATGCTATTTAGTAGCAAGCAGTACCCAGTTTTCGGCTCAAAAAATAGATGAATGCGTATAGGGACAAAGGGCGACATGTATGAAGATCGGCACGTCGTGCGCCCGTTTTCACAGGATTTTTAGTGAAAGCTGCGCCTCATTTGTGTCGGCGCCCGAGGTGAGCTCGTACATGCGGTTTAAAGTTCCCTGCGCCTCGCCAGTGTGTGAGGCGCAGTGCGGAACTTAGGCGCAGAAGGACTGCGCCTAAGATTCGCCGCCCGAGGAGGTGCGCTCATACATGCGGTGAAAAGTTCCCTGCGCCTCGCCAGTGTGTGAGGCGCAGTGCGGGACTTAGGTGCAGAAGGACTGCGCCTAACATGTATTACGATTCGAGACAGGCTGGAAAACAGCGAAAAATCATTAAACATGTTAGTGAATAGCAAAAAGAGTTGTCTTTCAAATGAATGAATGAATGAATAAAGTGAAAAATCAAAGTTGAATTTAATACATTGCAATGTATAGAAAAAGTTGATCATTTACAATAAAAGCAAATATATATATAAGCTCTCCAAAGAAAGAAATAATAGCTAGAACAGGTCTTAAAAAAGGGAGAGAAATGAACTAATTTTACATTTAATAAGCCAAGGCAGATGTTGTACAGATGTTCATTTTGGTCTATTGTTTTATTAAAAAAATGAAGAAGTCTTTGCACAGATGTGAATTTTGGTCTATTGTTTTTTATTCAAAATTAATTGAGTAGTTATTTGGGACCAGATGTGAATTCTTGGGTATTCTGCTTGTAATAAAATAATGATGTTGTATTTGTGTCTTCATTCCTACATTCTTATCTATTTGTAGGTCTCAGATGAGAGCCAGCATTGCACAGGTCGCGGTGGGACATATGGTTCTCCAAGCGGATTTCTATGTTCCAGGGGCGTAGTTCTGGACGTATTTACGCGACGTATTTACGTCGTTAAATTCATCACCATAATGAAGCCTAAGATAAAGGAACATAGTAGTATGAATGGTACCATTGGAAATCCAGGACGTATTTATGGTCTATAAATACGACCGTAAATCTACCGACGTAAATATAAGTCTGGATTTCTCATTAGTAGCCATTCCCTAAGCTACTTGGTCATTATTTTAGGTCAGTTGGTGACTGTATTTACAGACGTAAATAGTTGTAAATAGTCAGAATAAGCCGAGGACATAGTCAATCTGCTGGAAGAAACACACAGGTTCCCAGCCAGATCTGTGCTTTGCTGGTGTAATGCGGTGGGGGTGGATTCGTGGCCACCGCAAGTAAAATGTTAGTTAAGCCAGCCAGGAGCGGTACGTTAAGTAGCCAGGGTTTTCACAGAGCCGCCCGCAAAAAGGGGATGACTTGCTGCGGCGTGAAGGTACGGTCGCCTTTACCCGTGAGTGATCTTGTGGCGAGGCCGGCCGGGGGTAACTGCGTGGTACAGAATCATAATCCAGAGGAGGTAGTTGAGGGACAGGGCAGGAGGTCAGGGCAGGAGCAGAGGTTCAGCGTCAGCGTCAGACAGACGGTCAGGGCAGGCGGCAAACCAGGGCATGGTCAGGTATAGGTAGCGGAAACGGACTTGGTACACGGAATCAGCAGTGCTCGAACACATCTCCAGAATTGCTTAATGCACACCAACGAAAACTGTCAGGAAGTGTTGGGGGCGTATTCCTTAATATGGACCAGGTCACTAGCAATAACACAATTACTGGGATTCACTGGCCCCTTCTAAATTCATCCGCGACCGACGTCGCACGCACCCTAAGCAGCGGGTAGAGCGCATGCGGGCTTAGTTGGAGCTGGATAGGAGAAGTGACTTGGTAAGTTCGGATGGTTTCTTGGGGCAGGAGAAGAGAAGGACACACGTGGCTGGGGCAGCAGCGGCAAACCGCACGGACCGTTAAGCGATTGGGGGAAGGCCCGGCGATGCCGCAGGCGCTTGTGCCCGTGACAGCTGGCTTATCATGCTGGACATACAAAATAGAATAAAAAGGTGAATGAAGAAAACAAAGTACATCTCATTTTTTTTTACAATCGAATAGACAAACAAATAAAAAATAATTTCACATCTGTCACAAATACTTCTTCATTTTTTAATAAATCAATAGACCAAAATTCACTCCATGTTACAAAATCTGCATTGGCTTATTGATGTTTAATACTTTGTGTATTTGTCACGGTACTTTGGATACTTTTTATAGTGGGAATGTTTTTTCAGAGATAGAGAAATATTATTATATTGTATTTATGTTTCAGTTCTCTTGTAAAAATTGTATTAATACATTGATTTAATTGTTCCAGCACTTGGTTATGATTATAATATTACGTACTTCATTTAAATGACCAATCATTTTTATTCTTCTTATGTGTTAATGTATTTCGGACGCATAAATCCCGTTCGAAATTAAATTGCTAAATAAGTTCCACACATATTGTTGACGCTTATTTGCAAACGTCATCTTGACTCACGGATTTTCGCGTCGGAAATACATTACCATTATTTACTATGGGAGAATGTATTTCCGACCAGAAATCCGTTGCAACATCGTTGCCGATAGACGCATCACAAAGTGTGGAATGTATTTTGCAAGTTGTAATTCACGGATCGGAATTTTTTTTCGCGTCGGAAATACATTACCAGTATAAAAGAATAAATATGGATTGGTCATCATTATATGGTAATCTACTTTATAAATAGACATATTCAGTGTTGGAAGCAATTATATCAATGTATTAATTACATTTTTCAACAATACACATTAATGACACATATATATATTACGCTTTAAATGAAAAAAAATTTCCCTCCAAAATGTATTCCAAAGTCCGTGGAAAGGAATTTACACTAATTTAACCTATCACATAAGCCAAGGCAGATGTTTGGACAGTATGTTTTCTTAAAAACATTTTCCTTAACAACAATTTTCGATGGATTTGGCTGCTGTAGAAGTTTAATGCAATTCAGTTATATCCAACAAAAGAAGGAATACGCGCTCCACTTCTGACTCTAGACTGCTAAGATAAAACTATATTCAACAAGGTCTGCCTGTTGTTGGAGTGTTGAGCAGATGCGCAATGCGCCTCACTTTGCCGACCCGCTATGCATGATCCTCGGAGGGTTTTGGTATTTTTGCCGGGGTCCCGCCCCGAGTACGCACCTATGGCCGCCGCCCATCGCACTGCCCTTCATGTAGGCGTAAGCCGAAAGTGGCGGAGGTTAGTTGCGCACTACACATCACATCCCTAGTCCGAAGGGGATTCGAGATGGTGATGGCGCAGTTTTGCAAGAAACAGGCGCAAATCATTAAATAAAAAATCAAATATACAATTTGGTCTACCAAAATAGCGCAATTCCTCATCAAACGTATAGGTATTTTATGTTTTATAAATCTAAACTATGCATTTTTGTGCCATTCAGCAACTTCATCAAGTTCATCATGAACTTTGTTTTAAATAAAATAATGTATTTTTTTAGGAGGTTTGCGCTATTTGTCCCTATACGTATTCACCTATTTTTTTTATCCGAAATAGTGCCATGCTGTTTACTAAATTAGCACAAGTCTTTTTCTTTTCATTGCCTTTTCGTGACTCTTCAGGTCTATTTGTAATCTCATGGTGCAAACCGGGATGATAAACTCTCATATGACCTAATCTCAGTGGCACTTCGTCTTGTGAGCATCTGCTTGACGCCTGGAAGATGCTGGATTACTGTTGATCAATTGTAAAGGTGTTGTCTTGTTTTTCATGATGTTGAAATGTAAAACAGCCATGAATGACAGACCTGTTGTCAAATTTGATCAATGAATACTACTAAAATATTGGGTGTGATTAGGGATTCAAACACTGTTGTGAATTTTTCATTTAAGAATCTTAGTGATATAGTGTTTCCTGGTTTCTAGCATTTAGGTAACATTTACAGATATTCCTGCCTGCACCATGCCCTGGACCTTCTGTCTGTGACCAGTTAAGTCTCAGCTTAGCCAAAATTCCACTGATCTATCGCTTGAGAAATCAAGGCTTAAATTGCACAGCTGGGGTGGTTGAAAAAATTTCCCACTCTACCGATTAAAATGTTGAGCCAATGCTGCAACACATTGCATCAATTCATTGACCAATCCCAACCCACAACCATCTTTATTGCTTACATTTTCTTTCCTATGAGGACATGCAAGTTTGTGAGAATGCTTTTAACACCATTCTCCATGATATTCTACTAATTTTTATCAGCTTTTCTAAGTGATCATGTTAAGCTTTCATTTTATGTATTTTTACATATACAATTTTAGTCTAAATGGTAATATAAATAGTAACTTTTTTTATTTATTTTTTTAAACAATCAAAAAGTGGTAATAAAATAATGACTTATATTGCTCTGTCAATTTTCTCATTACGGGACATTCATATATGGGCGATACAATGTTCGAGGGTTGTCAGAGGATAGGACTACGAACATGTTCAAATACACCCCAAGGAGTCACTGCAGAGTAATTTTGGTACTGATGAGACCATAAGCTTACTGCAGTTTACTGAGCCAATGATCACACTTGGTGTAGGTTGTGTAGACGAGGGTTCCCAAGGGCCAACCAGAATAATCTGATTTTGGAGCCCACCACAAAATACTGTACTTTGCTCTCCCTGGCTCTGCCCAGTTCACATCAACTGATAACAGACCAGGAGTATAATGGACAATTATCAAATCAACTGTATAGAGATGTGGCCTATTAAGTTCTCACTAATTGCACAGGATGCTGAAGCAGCAGGACAGCTAGGATGTAAAAATAAAAGGTCTCCAAACTGGACACCATTTATAGATAAATGAAAAATATGCGAATAAATCTTTCAGCCAGGAAAGTTATGTATGTTTTATAAACACTACTAAATAATGGTGTACAGTCAATGGTCAGTGAGATCCACTGACCACCGCAAGCGATGGTATGGACCACGCCAGGGAGTAGGCTCCCGGTATTCACAAGAGCTCAACGATCCGCCAAAAGCAGGCTTGGATTGATGTGGCACGGAATCTACCAAGGTTCTTAACACTGACGTGATTCGTGATTGGCAGACCCGAGGTGTTAGGTGGTACAGAATCGCAATTGGCAGAGTAGTCAGGGACAGATGGTAAGGTTCAGGCACAGGCGGCAATGGTTCTGTGTCGAGGACCAGAGGACAAACTGGTATGTACACGGTATAACGGGAAAGACTCAAAAAAACGCTTACTCAAGTAGGCTATCTAGGCACTAAGATCCGGAAAGGGGAATCAGGAAGGGGCAGTTAAATAGGTGGAAGCGTCCGGCAATAGGAATTACCGGTTGCGTTTGGCCTTTTAAATTCATACACGTGCTTGCGCAGCGGGGCAAGGATGGTCAGGATATTGTCGTTACTGGCTCTCAGGACCTATCTTACTGGCCCGTACCTTCACATTCAATGAGGATATATTGCGTCCCCCAACTCGATGTCTTCTATGGCCATAAACCTCCTTTATTAGTGAAGACGTTTGGTGGCGTCCGCTCTCAGGGACGTGGGGTATGGATGCACTTCTTTTGGTGGAGATACAATTTCAGGATAACCGGCTTCAGAGGGAGAATGGAAGGAGTTCACGGACCCGCATACAGGGGGGAAGACAGCTTAATTCCACAGCGATGATGTGTTTCAGCACCTGATTGGTCCCTAGAAACGGGGGCTGTTTTTAGCTGGGGGATTTAAGCGAATGTATCTAGCGACAACAATAATTTGTCTCCAGGAGTGAAGTTGAAGCTGTGGAGGGGGGGTCTTCTCGTTTTGACTGCTTGCTCGTTTTCGTAACGTGTCAGATGAAGGCCCGTGTAGAGACTTGGCAGTCTGATCCAGTGGCCGGTAAGTCCAGTAGTGCTGAGCGATTTCGGTCAACTATCGGTCTTATCGAGTGATGATAGTCGTTAGTTCGCATTATCATGCGATAGTCGATATACAGATTATCGCACGTTGATTGTGTTTTGAGCGATTATTATCGACAATGTTGAAATAGGCGACGGTTATTTACGTTGGATTGATTTTGTAGATCAGTTGATAATTTAAGGTTAAATCTGTGCATAACTCTATAATTATCTCGACAATTTTCTAAAGCTTTTATCAGGGTCTTTTGGCGGAACAGCAAAATCAGCTTACAGCATAGAGCAGGTGAGATGTAAGTTGTGACATCATGACTGGGATGTGTGGATGGTTGCGTTGGCTGAAAAATCAATGTACCCCGTTTTAATAGATAACAGGCCATTCTGTTCTTGATCAGTGTGTCTGCGTCTAATGCTGTACGGACGTGAGCCTCTGCCTCCTGTCCAAACCAGTATCAGCAATAGATCAGCGGATATTATTCTATGTTTTTCAGAGGTGACAGCTGTACTTTTAGCTGTGATCCTTAGAAGTTAGTTAGATCAGAGATTTGCAGATTGATTATATAGGAAGTTAGGCAGAGAATTTTAAGGAGCATCTACTGCTGTAAAGTACACAGGGGAGGGTGATGAAGGGGGGGGCCCGCGGGCGGAACACAGACAAGTCTATAAAGGGATATGGATATTGTAGTTCAGCCTAAAACTTTGTTTACGAATTGCATCTGCACTATATATTAGGTTACAGATCTTTATCTAGTAACTGAATGTCTATTTTTGGTGCTCAAAACTCATCTTTTATTATCAGTTAATTTCAGATTAGGTGTTCTTTTTTCAATTTTGCAGTTCCAGCTTTGGTTGATATAGCCACCTTGCAGTTACATTTGAAAACAGCAATTTTTGTAAGTCACCACAGGTTGATAGTGCAAAAATACCTTTTTATTATTATCACGTATACTTTTCTCAGATATGTGTTTTTGTCAACTGTGGACGCAGGCACTGCTGATGTGTTTGAGCAACTTTGACAGTTAAATTTGAATCCATAGCAACTTTTTGTAGTCCACAGGTGTACTGATAGGTGCCAAAAAATACTTTTATTATCCATATACATTTCAGACAGGTGTTTTTTTCATTTTGTTCAGACAAGCTTTTGGTTGATAGATCTAGCTTTGCAGCTTAAGTATTGAAAACAGCATTTTGTAGGTTCACGCACAGGTGAATGATAGGTGCAAAAAATACTCGTTTATTATACGTAAACATTTCAGACAGGTGTTTTATGTTTCACACTTCTTGGTTCAAGTCAAGTGCTTTGTCTGATAGATCTATTTGCAGATTAAATTTGAAAACAGCATTTTGTCGTCACACAGGTGGAATTGATAGGTGCCCAAAAATACCTTAACTATTATCCCGTATACACTTTCAGATAACGTTTTTTTTCTCGCACTTTGCGCCGCTGGCCAGCTGTGCTTAATAGAGCCACATTGCGTTAAAATTTGAATCCAGAACTTTTTAGTCAACCACAGGTGTAATGATAGGGGTGCCAAATTACACGTTTATATATCCTATTCATTGCAGACAGGTGCTTTTTTTTTCACTGTTGGTTCAGTCAAGTTCTGTTGATAGATCTACTTTGCTAGGTAATTTGAATACAGCATTTTGTTAAGTCTCAAACAAAGGTGAATGATAGAGTGCAAAAATATTTTATTATCCGTATAATTCTCAGTTAGTGTATTTTTTCACTCTTTGCGCGACAGGAAAGCTGTGTTGATAGATCACTTGCCAGTTTTAAATTTGAATCCAGCAACTTTGTAGTCACCACGGGTGTATGATAGGTGCCAAATTACCTTTATTCTTCGTATTATTACATTTCAGACAGGTGTTTTTTTCACTTTTGGTCAGTTCAAAGCTTGTTGCTAGATTGCTTTTGTCAGTTAATTTTAATACAGCATTTTGATAGTCACAAGGTGATTGATTAGGTGCCAAAAAATTACCGTTTATCATTGTATACATTTTCAGACGGTGTTTTTTTCTCATTTTGTCAGTCAAGCTTTGTTGGGTAGATCTACTTTGCAGTTATTTTGGAATATAGCAATTTAGTTGTCACAATAGTGTTGAGCGATTGCGTTGGCTATCGAGATTCGATCGATAGCTCGGCCGCTATCGATAAGGATTTCGATAGTGAGCATCGATTATGAGCGGATTACATTAAAGTTATGGGCAGAGCAACAAAACTCCTTATTTTATTAACACCCAAACAATGGCTGGAGAAGCTGAAATTTAACATACACAACAGTCAAATGGATACGTGCTACATTTAGGGCAAAACAACTTAGGATATAAAAGTCACAGAATAAAAAAACGTCACAGACATTCATTTCCTCTGTCTTGACCCACAGCCTGACCCTTTAAATACCTGTCTCACCCCAAATTAAAAAGTGCCATTGAAGGCCAGTATATTTGAACATAAGTTAACTTGAATGGAATTGATAATCCTGTACTTGAACGCAGCATGAGCCCATCCTGCATGACCCCCGATATTTAACACAAGGGCACGCACAATAAGGAGTCTTTCAACACCATTTAGTTGAATTGGACATTGAGCTAGAAACTGGTCTGTGCACCAGCGATGACCCAGGGCCGGATGTTAGCAGTGAGGTGCGTGTGAGAGCCCAGGTGGCGTTCCGTCATTATTAAACGCAGGTTAAAATGCCCAGAAGACGCAGCAACAAAAACTCGTAGTGATCGAGCAGAGTACGGAGCAGGAAGGCATGTGAAATCCCGCTTGCTCGTAAACAGTCAAGGGACACTGGGTAGCGCTTGCCCTTCCGTATGATTGTGGACCAATTGAGCTTCACTTGGAAATTATATGGTTAAACACTCTGTTCAACCAGGTGCATTTGCTTGAGCATCTCTTTTTCATTTTACCTCAACCGTGCTGGAGGAACTCGGTCTCTGTACTTTGTTCTCTGTCCGTGCTCCATACTCCATGTCCTCTGACTCAACTAAATCCTGAGTCAAGTTTTTCTGTACTCCCTTGTACAATTCAGAGGAATTTTCTTAAAGCTCCTTTTTGTACCATGCAGTTTTTTGTAGTTTAAATTCTAGATAAAAACACATTTTTTAAAAATTAGGATGGACTCAACATTGGTTCTTTGTTTACGCTTTTTTTCATTGTTTAAATGGGTTGGCTCAAATCCCCTGGGATTGATAGCTATGACTAAAGATCTTGCAAAAAACAAGTCATTGTTGCAATATGTGGTCATTCACAGTGTCAAATATTCTGTTACTGAAGACACATCACCTTGACACACTTCTTGACAAATGATGAAGACACAATGTTGTTAGAAACAACACTTTTTTACGTATGGACCTGTTAGTTTAGTGCTGTCACAGCAAAATGCCCCAAAAAAAATTCAAGAGCCTTGATCCTTGAGCCAATTTTGGAACAATTGTGTGCAAGAACAAACTGTCTGTTAGAAAACAATACATTTGTTGAAATAGGACATGTTGTATACAGGCATGTCATAGCAAATGTCCCAAAAATTCAAAGCATGACCCATTGAGCCATTTGGAAAAATTATGACGAACAAATGTTCTGTTAGAACAAAATTTTTAGAAGTCGGACTTTTAGTAGTATAGCTGCATGTCACCAGCAAAATGCCCCAAACATTAAAGGCCATGACCATTGAGCCCAATTTGACACTTGTGAAGAACAAATGTCTGTTAGAAACAACATCTTTTAGATAGGACCTGTAGTATATCTGCATGTTCATAGCCAAAAATGTCCCAAAAATTCAAAAAGCATGACTTGAGCCCACTCTTGGGACAATTATGACAGAACAAATAATGTCTGTTAGAAAACAAATTTTTTGTAGGAAATAGGACTCCTTTCGTATAGCTGCATCGTGCACAGCAAAATGCCCAAAAATTAATGCATGACCTTGAGCCCTTTTGGACAATTGTGAGAACAAATGTCTGTTACGAAACAACATTTTTAGAATAGGACCTGTAGTATAGCTGATGTAACAGCAAAATGCCCCAAAAATTCAAAACTCATGATCCGAGCCATTTTGACAATTGTGAGAACAATGTCTATTAGAACAAATTTTTTAGACAATGGAGGACTATGTATTGCTGCATGTTCAAAGCAAAAATGCACAAAAATTCAAGATGACCTTGAGCCACTTTGTTCAAATTGTGAAGAACAATATGTCTGTTAGAAACAAACTATTTTTCTTTATAATAGAGAACCTGTAGTATTGCTGCATTTCAAAGCACGCATGACCATAAAATTATAAAATGAGCATTCTCAGCCACTGTTTAAACTGTTGTGAGGGAGAAATGCCATTTTTTATTAGAAGCCAATTTTCATAGTTCCATAAGGACATGATTATTGCTGTATGCTCACAGCTACATGACCCCAAAAAATATAATAAATATGACTTCTCAGCCACTGTTAAAAATTGTGAGGGTGAAAGCCATATAGGAAAGCAGACATTTTTTTCCAAAGGACCATGCTTTAGTGCTGTATCTCACAGCTACATGGACCCAAAAACATTATAATACGACTTCTCAGCCACTATTAAAATTTGTGAGGGAAAATGCAACTTAGGGAAGCCACGATTTCTGTTCAAAGGAGCCTTAATTATAGCGCTGTATCTCACAGCAATCATGACCTCAAAACCATCTGACAATGCTCGAAAACTTCTTAAGATAAGTGCTGTAAATGGATCGGTTTGTTTGTATGGAAACCTTGTCGTTTATTACAGGTTCTCCTACACAGCAAAAGAGTATAAGAAAGAGGAAAGAGAATAAATTGATAAGTAAGAAATTGATCATTTATAAAAAAAAAAGTTTTCAAGAGGGACCATTTCTGTTTGAAAAGGCAAAAAAAAATAGGATTGTGAAGTAGACCGGCAAACTAATCGGTGACCTCGGAAAATTGGGGGCGCCACAACACTATCAGAAGATCCCATGCTGTTCATCTTGATGAAGTCAAACGATCCCATTATCTGTGGGAAAAGCCGGATTACGTTTTGTCTGTATGACTCCTAGCTGTGGGAAGGTCCCGCTCAGATATGACGCTGGCTGCTGGGCAGGACAACACTCTATGGCATGACGAGCCAGCTCGGGGCCATTGTCCATTTTGATACCCAGAAGTCTATTGGGTCCGGAACACATGCAAAAAAATCGGTGTTGAGACGCAGATAGTGTTGCACCATGATATTAGCTGATCTCTGTGTGTTGAATGTTGTGCCCTGCTATTGCATGCAGTTGGTGAGGGTGGTTAAACAAGATGACAGAGGTCAACCCATTAGGCTTCGCCCACTTGCCTGCTGCTGCCTCGCTTGAGCCTACTGGCTCAACTTTACTTGCTGTCACAGTCGCTGATGTTGTTTCCACGTGACATTTGGGGAACGTGAAGCAGACGCAACAGATGTCTCCAGTTGATCAATCAGCAAGGTTCTGCCATTTCCTGACATTTTTACTCGTATTGGGGGAGGTTGGTAGGAATGTGTGAGTTTTGTTTTGTTACTGGGGACTCCAGGATGGTGGCCACCAGTAAATGTTGTTCATTTTGATGGCGTTAATCGCGAGGATCATGTTGGACGGAAATGGGGGTGCATCCAAGCACTCATGTGCGAGATGGAGCCTTGATTTCCCAAGCCTCTGGGTCTAGGGGTACATAGCAATCTGAAATTTCCTCATTTTCCTCCTCCGCCTCAAATCGCGCCAACTCTTTCCAAGGCAGGGACATCGGTACATCACGGTGTCTCGGAATACCTCTATACTACCTCCTCTCCTCCCGGCTGCCTCCGGGCACAGATCAACACAGCCTGATTGCTGAGATGATGCACCCCTGACGCTGATGCGCCATTATGACAACTAGCCTCTGGACCCACGAGACCACTGCACTAGATGAAGAACGATGAGAAATTGTTGAAACTGTCGGGCCTTGTGGATTTGAGGAGAGAAAGGCTCCGTGTCCGGGCAATCTGTGTCGTCTCATCCTCTTGTCATGGCGGGACCCGTTGTTTCAGAGTGTCCAACGATCGTTCAGAACTAGATCACCCGCATTGCTCGATGCTGAAAGGGCTCATCTGTACTGCAATGACATTTTGGATGGGCTTCTTCAAAAATGGCAGGATGGTCGCAGAGCTTCTTTCACCTGCTCCTCCACTCTGGTGGTTCAACACCGAGGTCCGGACCGTGTTGTAGCAATGTGTTCACTTCGTTACATGCGTAATGGCTTGCGCTGCTGCCACAATGTTGAGCACGTGGAGAGGTGGAATTCCCAGTCGTGTTGCATACGTGTCAACAATAGAGACGGTTGACGGGGAGGCGAGCTAGATGCTGCACGCAGCCAGGCGGTCGAAGCCAGGGTAGCGAAGGCCAGAAATAGAAGTGCTGGTATCAGACCTCGAGCCTTCTTCAGAGGCAGTCCAGACCCGGGTAGCTCTTTAGAAATTCTGGACCGAGCAAGGTTAGGGACACTGATGCCAGCAAGGGATGTGCTAAGCCTACCGATCTTAAGGGCAGCCAAGCAGATTCGCCGTTTATCGAACAACCACTTGCTGGCACAAAGGTTTATTGTCACCCAGCCAGCAGCTCGCGTCTCGCATGCGTATGCTTAGAGCGTTCCAAACTCCTGATCTGTGCGTTTGTGGACGGTCTCCAAGGCAGATTAAATTTTCGCATGCTGGTGTCTCTGGTGGCACGTGATGCCACCAGACGATGGGGTGAAAGAAGCCTGCACCATCTGTGGTTTTGAAGAGCGTTGCCGAGCTAAGGAGCCACTCGTCACCCCAGAGGACATCACCCAGATCATCCCAGTGAGCTGTCATCAGAGATTAGCGGCCTTGCCGTGATTACTAGTCCATGTGTTGGGTGGTGGTGATGGACTTTTTCGGCCACAGATGCAGAGACAAGCGCTTGGAAATTTTGATGGCACGTGAGTGGCAGGGCAGGGACGGGCTTTTTCTGGAAATTAGAATGTGCAATGCTCGCGGGACATTGGTATTTGGTAGGCAGGCGAGGGTCAATGAAGTGGCGCGGAACCCTTCTGTGTCAACCAGACAGAAGCGCAAATTTCCTAGGCAAAAGCCTGGCAATGCCGACATTCTAGGCTTTTGGCTTTGGGATTGTTTGGTTAAAAGTGTTATCTTTCTGTCTCCCAAACTGAGAAGACAGAAGGTGGATGTAGAATGGCCGGCTGTGTGGTGGTGCAGGTCGTCAAACTGGCGGAAGGAGAAGGGGTAGGATGGGTCTATGGTGGTGCTGGTGGTACTCGGCGACGGTGGAGTTGAAACGCGGAGGCTTGATGCCCTGATCATAATGACTCTGAGAGGACTTGCGGCAGGCGGAGGACGCTTGTTGGTGGCAGAGGAAGGAGGAGGCGGAGGACAGAGGGATGTTGACAATGGTTGAGGAGCCCGACGTCGTATGGCGCCTTTTTTTGGCCAAGTGTGCATCCCTCCATTTCAATCATGCTTCGCTGCATGTGACTAGACATTGGTTGGTGGTGGTTAACCACTTAAGGGTTCTTGCCTATATTACTGCGTTTACGGCAAAGCGCGGGCATATGACATCGCTGGGTGAACTGAGGTTTGGTCAAGAAAATGGCAGGCTTGAGAGGTCTGGACCTTTTTGACGGCCGATAAGCGAAGGAGCGGGGGTTTGCGCTCTGTCGTGGCTGGCGGAAACATATCATCGGGCATTCTGCGAGACCTGCACTTCCTTTTTGAGGCGGGGACCGTATGATGACTACCCCATCGTCTTCCTCCTCGTCCAGTGATGAAGCGCTCGCAAGCATAAATTCTGGTGAAAAAGACCACTCATGGATCCTCAATGTCGTCATCTTCATCATCAAACACAGGAGACTCTGTCGACCTGGACTTTCTGCATCCACATAGTGCGGGCTACAACAAGGGGCACTGCAAGGCAATTGCGACGGCCCGGGATTTTTGGCGATTGACCGGCTTCCTTCACTCCTCTGTGACATCAGTAAACTGGGCTTTCTCAGAGCAGACTATATCATCCTCTTGATCTTTTAAATGCCATTCTGACCCAAACACGCATTTTGTCAAAAAAGTGGTCCGAGACAATGGTTATCCACAAGTGTGTGGGTCACGAGTTGACATTTGGGCTGCTTATGTTGGACGGGGATGTTGATGATGCTGTTGACGACATTTGTGGCGCGTGATCTGCCAGAGGACGAGGAGGTAAGGACTGACTAGATGAAGGTGCATTAACCACTGAATGGACAGATTGGAACGATGTTCGTTACATAGATTCACCGGGCCCTGATCAGCGATGACAGGCTGGAGGTCCTGCCAAACTGACGATATCCGCTGGCTAGGTGTGTTGTACGCCAGCATGGAAGGAGACACATTACTCTCGTACACTCTACCCTCATGGTGCTACCCCCCTCTTTGCACACTTCACACCAGCATTTCGCCCATCGTTTCAGAAATTAAAAATTTGAGAAGGTATGGAATAGTTTGTTAAAGATCTTATATCAAGACAGCAAATCCACAGGCTAATTCACAAATCCCTGTATCAAAACAAAATTGGATTCAAATTTAACTGGAAGGTGGTCTATCAAAAAAAAATCAAATCTGGACTGGGCAAAAGTCACAAAAACTGTTATCTGTTAATGTTTGGTATAATACCGGTATTTTTTGCACCTTTCAATTCCCTGGGGGTTAAATTATAAAATTGCTTTTTTTAAAGTTTTTGGGTGGATGCGGGGTAAAAGAAACAATGCTGGGTGTGCAAAATTTTAAAATAACACTTTAACTTTTTATTTTTTTCGTATGTTTAACGGTTTTTTTTTGAACCTTTAAATTTCACCTGTGGAAAAATATAGAATTGCTTTTTTTATAAGATTTCGGGGGGATTGCTGCGTAAATTGGAAAAAACCGGGTGTGCAAAAGTCAAAAAACAGAAAACGGGTTATTTTTTGGGAAATAATAAACGGAAATTTTTTTGCACCTTTAAATTTTAAACCTGTGGTGAAAATAGTTTTGCTTTTTTTAAAAATTTGGGGAAATGCTGCCGCCAATAAAACCAAGGCTGGGTGGCAAAAGTAAAAAACACGAAAACTGTTTTGTTTTCGTATAAATACCGGTTTTTTTGGGCCAACAAAACAACCTGTGTTTGACTACAATTGTGGATTGTAATTTACCTGAAAGGGTTTGGATATTTTCAACGTCAAGGTGTAATGGGTAAAAATTAAAAAATTAAACATATTAAAAATGTAAAACTGATAATAAAAGGGGGTTTTTTTGCCCCCTAAAAAAAGGAGCCCTGCATTTTAACAGAAAATGTTTGTTTATCCAATAAAAAAGTTCAGGTGCCCAATTTTAAAAGGAAATATTTAGTGGGGAAAAACTTTTAAATTTAAAAAAGATATTTCCCCTTAAAAAATCTACATTAAGTTTTGGTAAACCCTTTATCCAGTGTTCTTTATAGTTTGAGCTTGTCGTGTTCCCCCGGGGGGGGCCCCCCCCTTGTTTTCCCCCCGCGTAAAATTTCCCGGGTTTTTTAGATGCTGCTTTAAGTTTCTTGCTAACAAACATAAAAATTTTCAATCCAAATAAAACAAAATTTGGGAAAGGAAAATTTCCAGCTAATAGTAGGGTTTCTCTGTGCAGAAAAAAAGACAAATTTTTCGTTTGTGCTTTTTGGCCCGGGGCAGGGCAGGTCCACCCCTAGGGAGCGTGAGGGGGAACCTGAGGTTTGAAAAAAAAAATCCCTTTTTATGTAAAACGGGGTCTTTGTGTTTTTTCCCCCAAAATCGCAAAAATAAAAATTCCCGTCATAAACGTCGCCCCAAAATCTCCCCCCTGCTTATTCTGAAAATTGATTTGGGGCCCGCCAAAATTACGGGAAGCGCCAAAAAAGGGGGGGGGGCCGGATTTTAAATTTAGGATGTTTAAAAGTTTTTAAAACCTTAATTTATGCTTGATCTGGAAAATTTCGTTCACCATAAAAAAACCTTCCCGGGTTTTCAACTTTGTCGATAAAAATCCCCCTCAACACTAGTCACCACGGGTTTAAAATTGATAGGTGCAAAAAAAAATTTTAAATTTTCCGTTTCTTTTCAGACGGGGTTTTTTTTTTCCTTTTGGTCAGTCAAAATTTTGGTTGATAAATTTCTTTGCATTTAAAAATTTTAAATTTAAATTTACAGAAATTTTTTTGTAAACCACGCTAAATTTGTTTGGTCCCAAAAAATACCTTTTTTTAAACCCGTATACATTTCGGGATACGGGGTTTTTTTCCTTTTGGCGCGGGGGCCAAAGCTTTGTTGAAAAGGGGCCCCCTTGAAGTTAAATTTGAATCCAGAAATTTTTGTTTTGATTTGGGGGGTTTTGAGAATAGCTGGGGATTTCCCTTTTTTTTAAATTAAGAGACTTTCCAAAACTTTTCCCAAAAACCTTCTCAAATTTTTATTTTTTTGGAACATGGAGTGAAATTCAGGTGGAAAGGGCGAGCAAAGGGGGGGGTAGGACTTGGAGGTAGATGTACGAGGAAGGTGTTTCCTTCCAGGGGCTGGCGGAACAACCACTTTGCCAGCGGTTCGCAGTTGCGGGGACAGTCAAAACCTGTTATCGCTGGGAAGGGGCCCGGGGGAATTAAAGTAAGGGAAAACAGCGTCCCCAATCTTTTCTTCGGGGTTTTAAGGGAAACCTGCTTCCAGCATTTCTTACTCCTCGTCCCCCCAGTCACGGCCAAAAAATTTGTCGTCATCAGAAAATCCCCAGCTTCCTTTTTCCAACATGAAGAACCCCAAAATTTGTCAACTCGAGTACCCCACTGTGGATAATCCATTTTCTGAAGACCTCTTTTATGACAAAATGCGGTTGGGGTCAGAAGGGGAAAGTTAAAAGATCAAGAGGCCAAAGAGGGTTTATTTTCTCTGCTCATTAAAGGGCCCCGTTACTGTTTCCATCAGAAGAGGAGAAGCAAAAAACCCGGGGGAATTGGGAAAAATCCGGGGGGGTCGGCAAAAAGCCCTTTCCGATCCCTCTTGTTATAGGCCGAGCTCCCGGATTTTCAGAAAGTTTAGGGGCGACCCCAAATTTACCTGTGTGATGATGATTTATGACGACATTGCGGATCCAACGTGGGCTTTTCCCCGCAGAATTTGCTTGCGAGCGATTATACTGGAAAGAGGAGGAAGGGCGAGGGGGGTAGTGTCAGTTAAAAGGTCCCTTTTCCTTAAGCGTAGTGGTGCTTTTTTTGCCCAAAGGCTCCCTTTTGAAATTTTATGGGTTAGCCATAACCCTATTGGTCCCCTGAGGAACCCCCCTTTTGTATCTTGGGGGGGGAAAAAGCTCGGGGAAAAGGTGCATGTTTGGACATCTGGGGGGAAACTTGGACGTTTTTTTTAACTTGACTTTCGAGTGATAAGTTTCCAAAAAGATAATCTGTTATTTTGGGTTAAATCTGTTTATTGCCCCGGGATACCTTTTTTATAACTTTTTTGTTTTCAGTGATTTGGGTTTCAGAAAAATAATAATATTATATTTTTCCTCACTTATGTTAAAAGGATTTGGGTAGGGGGGACAACCCGGGCGGGGCCCCTTTAAAAAGGAGGGGCCTCCCTCTCGGGGCGATTTTTTCTGTCTTTCTTAGGGATCTTAACCCGGGCTTTGTTTTTTTTACTATACTGACATTAGTTTAAGGTTTTTAACTTCCCCCCTATTTTTTTTTAGAGGAATATGTGCTTTTTGGATATTACTAGTAAGTTTTTTAGGGTTTTTACCTATGGAGTAGGGGCCATTGGGGCATTTTTTTAATATTTACTTTAAAAAAGGTTAAAATTTTTAAAAATTTGGGGGCCCCCTTTAGTGTTTTTTCTGTTTATTCTTTTATTTCAGGTCCCCCCCCAAAAAGGGAGGGGGGGCGGGGGCGCAGAAGTCCCCCTGATATGATTCCGCCAGCCCCCGGTCAGCGGAAACCCCACTCCTCGCTTATCGTCGTCAAAAAGGTCCAGGACCTCTCAAGCCTGGGCCTTCATTGTGCAAGCCTCTGATTCAACCCAGCGATGTCATATGCCGCCTTTTCCGTAAACGCATAAGTAGAGGCAAAATCTTAGGGGGTTTAAACCCCACCACCAACATTCTATTCACATGCAGGAATGCATGAGTTGAAATGGAGGCAACACTTGGCCAAAAAAGGCCAGACCGATGCAGGCCTCCAACCACTGTCACACCCTCTGTCTCCGCCCCCTCCCCCCTCCGCCACCACCAAGCGTTCCTCAGCTGCCCATGTCTCTCAGAGTCATGATCAGGGATCACCCACCGCTTCAGACTCCACCGTCGCCCGAGTACGATCAGCACCACCCATCCAACCCCTTCTCCTTCTGCCAGTTTGACGACCTGCATGCCGTACAGCGGCCAGTCTAGCAGCCAGGGCCTTCTGTCTTCAAGGTTTGGGAGCAGAAGAAACACTTTAACCCAAACCATCCCAAAGCCAAAAGCCTGAATGTCGGCATTGCCAGGCTTTTGGCCTTGGAAATGTTGCCTTTCTGTCTGGTGGAAACAGATGGGTTCTGTCATGTCATGGCCCTTGTCTGCCCCCAAAACCAGATGCCGATCAGGCATTTCTTTGTCAGAAAAGCGGTCCCTGCCTGGCCCGCCACGTTTTCATCTAAAACTTCAAACGCGTTTTTCTGCATCTGTGGGCCCGGAAAAGTCCATCTGACCATCGACACATGGACTAGTAAGCACGGCCAAGCACTGCTATATCTCTGTGATAGCTCACTGGGTGAGCTGTGGTGGATGTTCTGGGGGTGAAGCGTGGCCTCAGGCTCGGCCTACGCTCTTCAAAAACCTCGGGATGGTGCAGCGGTCATTCACACAAGGTCCTCTGGTGGCATAACGTGCCTCAGTGAAAACCAGGCCGTGTGAAAATTATCTGCTTGGAGGACCGTCCACACACAGGTCATAAGAGGCTGTGGATGGCTCTCCGCCCACGGAGGGGGGGACCGAGCGCTGGCTGGGTGACAAAAGAGCCTGCTGTCCTGGTCAAGGTGGTGTGCGATAACGGGGAAATCTGCTGGCCGCCCTTATAGATCGGTAGGATGGAGACATCCGCCTTTTTACTTGCACTAGTCATGAACCTTGTCGTCCAGAAAATTTCTAAAGAGCTACCCGGGTTGGACTGCTGCTGAGGAGGCTCGAGGTCTGAGTTCGCACTTCGCAGTTCGCACCTGCTTCGTCCCGCCTTGCTGCGTTGCAGCGTCAGTCGGCCTCCCCTGTCAACCGTCTCATTGTTGACGTGGCACCACGCTGGGATTCCACCCTCCTACATGCTCCAGAGATTGTGGCAGCAGAGCAATGCCATTACGCAGACAAATTAAGAAGTGACACATGGCATGACAAGCTGCGCGTGTGGACCATTCGGGGTGTGAGGCCATCCGTGAGTGGATTGCAGGTGAAAGAGGCTCGTGCACCATCCTTGCCAGTTTGAAGAAAGAAAAGCCATCCAAAATGGTCAGTGCAGACGATGCCCTTGTCAGCATGTGCATTGATACCCACACACACATGGTGCTCCTTAGGTTCAGGACGTCGTTGGGACACTCTGAAATCAAACAGGTCCCAGCCAGCGACGGAGGAGAGGACACAGATACGGAACCGGAGCTTTCTATCCGTCGAATTTCACAAGGCCGACAGTTTCTCAATTTTATTGGTCTTCATTAGGCAGTGGTTCAGGGTCCAGGGCTAGGCAAGGCGGCAACTCAGCGCTCTGTCAGGGTGGCATTCATCTGAGGCAGTCAAGGCTGTGTTGAAGCTGTTGCCGGAGGAAGCGGAGGAGGAGGTATTTCCTAGGACACCGACGTTACCGAATCCCCCTGCCTTGGAATGAGGTTGGCTGTGAATTTGAGGCGGGTGAAAAGGAAGATAGAAAGATCAGATTGTAGTGCCCCTCGACCAAGAGGTTGGGGAAATAAAAGGCTACCCAATCTCTCACTTGCGTGCTTGGATGTTTAATTTCCTCCAACATGATCCTCGCATTAAGGCCATCAAAATGAACCTACAGTTTCTGGGTGGCAGACCCTCAATCGGATCCCCGGTACAATACAAAACTCAGTCACTTCTTCCACCCACCCAATAGAGAGTAAAATTGCAGGAAATGGAGACCTGCTGTATTGTATCAAATGGAGGACATCCTGATGCGTCTGCTTCACTTTTCCTCAAATGTGCCGGTGGAAACAAACACATCACGACGTGACTGCAGTAGAGTGCCAAGTAGCCGTAGCGGCAGCAGCAGGCAAGGTGGCAGAACGCAATTAATGGGTGATCTCTGGCAATCTTTATTTTCTTACCTCACCAACGCCTGCAATTGCAGGGCTCACTCAATCAACACACAGAGACACCTGCTTAAAGATCATGGTGACGACTTCTGCATACTCAAACACCTATGGTTTTTGGATGTGTTCGGACCCATTAGACTTCTTGGTATCCAATTTGGACGAATGCCTGAGCTCGCTCGCCACGCCACTAGAGGTGTTGTCCTGGCCCAGCAGCCAGCATATAATCTGAGCGTACCTTTCAGCACAGTCGGATGAGTCATTACAGACAACGCATCGGCTGTTCCACAGATAAATGTGGACGTTTGACCTTTCATCTCAGATGAATAAAGGCAATGAGAATCTCTTGATGATGTTGTGGCCCCAATTGCGAGGGTCATCGATTAGTTGCGGTCCTTACTTCAATTCCTACTTCAAACAGAAATGGTCTTCTTGAAAACTTTTTTTTTTAACAATGATCATTTCTTACTGCAATTTTTTATTCTCTTTTCCAACATTCATTATGCTGGTTTTGCTGTGAGGAGACTGTAAAGACAGCAAGGTTTCATGACAACTCCATATTCACATTTACTCACTTTATCTTTAGAATAGTTTCGCATTGTCAACATGTTTTTGAGGCATGTTCTGTTGAGATACAGCATATAATTTATGGTCTTTGGAATGAAAATGTGGCTTCTATGTGGCATTTCTCATCACAATCTTTTATAATGTGAGTGGCTGAGAAGTCATATTTATAAATTTTTTGGGGTCATGTTGCTGTGAGATACAGCAATAATATGGTCCATTGGAACAGAAATGTGGCTTTTAAGTGGCATTTTTCCCTTACATTTTTTAAACAGTGGTTGAGAAGTCCTTTTTTATAATTTTATGGGTCGCTGCTTTTGAAATGCAGCGCAATCTACAGGTCCTATTCTAAAAACAATTGTTTCTAACAGGACATATGTTCTTACAATTGTCAAAAGTGGCTTCTGGGTCATATTTTGAATTGTTGGGGGCATTTTGCTGTGACATGCAAGTATACTACAGGTCCTATTATAAAAAAAAATTGTTTCTACGGACATTTGTATTACAAATTGTCAAGAGTGGCTCAAGGGGGATGTGCTGTCAGAATACAGGAAATAGGTAGGACACTGTTAATTGGACACCATATTGCAAAATGCTTGTTTTTGAAAATATCTTTAAACTATAGCTATCAATCACTGTGTTGAGGACAACCCTTTTAATACAATTAATAATAAGAGAAACAAGACATTGTGGGATTCCATCCTTATTTTAAAATTGTGTTTTCTAGAATTAACACTACTAAAAAGAATGCATTGTAAGCAAAAATAGCTGTTAAAAAAAATTCCTCTGAATGTAACAAGTGGAGGTTACAGGAGAAAAACTTGAGTCATGATGTTGGTTATCAGAGACATGGATAGTATGGAAGGGCACGGACAGAAGAACAAAGTACTGAGACATTTCCTCCAGCACGTTGAGTAAAATGAGAAAAAGAATGCCAAGAAAAAAGGGGCTCCTGGGTGGAACAGGAGCGTTTACCAACCAGTATTTACAAGTGAAGCTCAATTGGTACGCATATACAGAGGGACATAGCGTACCGCAGGTCTTGACTGTTGTACATGAGGAAGGCTGGAGGTTTACCTCACACTTACGCTATTCCGCAAGTATGCTCAGCACGATGTTTTCGTAGCTGCGTCATAAGGTCATTTTACCGGTTTTAATAGATGAAGGACGCCAGCTGGGCTCTCACCGCACCCACTGTAACTCCGGCCTGCGCTGATGAAACCTGCATGTTATAGGAATCGACAGATGTAGTCTGGTCTCTCACCGACCACACTGTAAGTCTGGCAGATGGACCTCCTGTGTTAACAAGATGGCTGACGGCTAGCACTGGCTTCAACATTATGGGGCAATCTAGGGAGCTCCCAAAATTTCTCTAAAAATCAGATTTTGAAAAAGGTGATTTCTGTAAGGTTTATAGTAGTTGTCTCAAAAAGGGGTCCGGGAGTGGACACCAAATTGCACCAATTTGAGGATTTAAAATTTGCTGGGGCTGGGGGGGGGGAGTCACTATGGGGTCGCATCATATGATGCTCCAGGGGAGTCTGTCCGTAATCCAATTGAAAAAGGGATTTGGAGGAAAAATGAAACCATTAATTGATTGCTGAATCAAGTCATCGCAGAAAGCCATGGAGGGCAAATGTCTGCTTCACTAATGAAAAAATAATATAAGTGTTTAGGGGAGTGATATTTAGGACATTTGTATTACTTATGGGGTGTGGGACGAATTAAAAACATCTACATCGTTAAGAATAAATACCTTTAAAAACTGCAGGGAGGGGTGTATGGTTGTATGTTATCACAACTTGGAAAAAAATAGCAAAATGGTAATAAAGTGTAAAACACTATAAATAAAACTCTCCTATATACAATTTGTAACAACAAATGATTAGTTTACCAAAAAATATACTAAATGAGAGTCAATGTACAAAATAGCTTCGTGCCACTTTGTGATCTGTCGAGGTCAAACAGGTTTAGGGTCATGCTGTGGCCCAGGACAGGTGTAGTATATGTCCAGCATTACCTTATCTCCTCTGTTTCTTCCTGTGAAACTAAAATGGTGGTTAATGACTCCTTTTCCTCGGCACTTTTAAATAGTGGGGGTCATGCAAGGTTTTGGGGCTCATGCTTGTGGCCCAGGATCAGGTTTAATCAATGATGCAGTGTAAACTAAAATGGTGGGGTTGAAATGGACTCCTATTTCCGGCACTGTTTTAATCTGTGGGTCAGACAGGTTTAATGGTCATTCTGCGGTACATGAACAAGATATAGATAATATCCAGGTCAATCTAAAGGGTGGTTCAAAGACTCCTTTTTCCGGCACTTTTTAATTTTGTGGGTCAAGACAGGTTTAATGGTTCTATGCGGTACAGGACTGGTAAAGTCAATTGTCCAGTTCAATAAAATGGTGGTTGAATAGACTCCTTTCTCCAGCACTTTTAATCTGGAGTCAGACAGGGATATCGGTCATTATGCTGGTACAGAGACAGATATAGTTATGTCCTCAGTTTCAAATAATTGGTGGTTCAAAGACCTTCTTTTCCCGGCACTTTTTAATTTGGGGGTGTCAGACAGGTTTAATGGTCCATACTGCTGTCCAAGGACAGGTATAGTCAATGTCCAATTCAATTAAAATGGTGGTTCAAAGACTCCTTTTTCTTGCACTTTTTAATCTGTGGGTCATACAGGTTTAATGGTCATACCGTACTACAGAACAGGTATAGTCAATGTCCAGTTCAACTAAAATGGTGGTTCAAAGACTCCTTTTCCCGGCACTTTTTAATTTGGGGGTCAGACAGGTTTAATGGTCATACTGCGGTCCAGGATAGGTATAGTCAATGTCCAGTTCAACTAAAATGGTGGTTGAAAGACTCCTTTTCCTAGCACTTTTTAATCTGGGGTCATACAGGTTTAATGGTCATACTGCGGTACAGAACAGATATAGATAATATCCAGTTCAACTAAAATGGTGGTTCAAAGACTTCTTTTCCCGGCACTTTTTAATTTGGGGGTCAGACAGGTTTAATGGTCATACTGCTGTCCAGGACAGGTATAGTCAATGTCCAATTCAATTAAAATGGTGGTTCAAAGACTCCTTTTGCCAGTACTTTTTAATCTGTGTGTCAGACAGGTTTAATGGTCATACTGCGGTACAGGACAGTTATAGTTAATGTCCTGTTCAACTAAAATGGTTGTTGAAAGACTCCTTTTTCCGGCACTTTTTAATCTGAGGTCATGCAGGTTTGGGGCTTATGCTGCATTCCAGGACAGGGATATTCAATGTCCAGTTCAAGTAAAATGATGGTTCAAATCATACTGCCTTCTGGCACTTTTTAAATTTGTTGGTCATGTGCAGGTTTAAAGGTCATGCTGTGGTGCAAGACAGGGATAGTGAATGGTCTGTGATTTTTTTCTGTGGCTTTTATAACCTAATTGTCTTGCCTAAGATGTAGCACGTATACAGTTTGCTGTTGTGGATGTTAATTCCAGCTTCTCCATCCCTGTTTGGGTGTAATAATGAAGGTGTTGTTCCTCTCCCATAGACTTTAATGGTCATCGGCGATAATCTATTATCGACTATCGGATATCTTATTGATAATTGCCGATATCGACTATCGACCCGATGACGATAGCTACCGATGACCATTAAAGTCTATGGGAGAGGAACAACACCTTCATTCTTACACCCAAACAGGGCTGGAGAAGCTGGAATTAACATCCACAACAGGAAACTGGATACATGCTACATCTTAGGCAAGACAATTAGGCAACAAGAGTCACAGAAAAAAAGTCACAGACTATTCACTATCCCTGTCCTATACCACAGCATGACCCTTAAACCTATCTGACCCACAGATTAAAAAGTGCCGGAAAAAGGAGTCTTTGAAACACCGTTTTAGTTGAACAGGACATTGACCATCCCTGTCCTGGACCGCAGCATGACCCTTAAATCTGCATGACCCACAGATTAAAAAGTGCCAAAAAAGGAGTCTTTGATTCACCATTTTAGTTGAACTGGACATTGACTATGCCTATCCTGGACCGGAGCATGACCCCAAAACCTGCATGACACATAGATTAAAAAGTGCCAGAATAAAGTAGTCTTTGAACCACCATTTAAATTGAACTGGACATAGACTATCCCTGTCCTGGACCGTAGCATGACCCTTAAACCTGCATGACCCACAGATTAAAAAGTGCCAAAAAAAGGAGTCTTTGAACCACCATTTTAGTTGAACTGGACATAGACTATCCATGTCCTGGACCGCAGCATGACCCTTAAATCTGCAGGACACACAGATTAAAAAGTGCCAAAAAAAAGGAGTCTTTGAACCACCATTTTAGTTGAACTGGACATAGACTATCCATGTCCTGGACCGCAGCATGACCCTTAAATCTACATGACCCACAGATTAAAAAGTGACAGAAAAAGGAGTTTTTGAACCATCATTTTAGTTATACTGGACATTGACTATCCCTGTACTGGACACTTAAGATTCTTCCCTCTAATGATGCGTTTACGGCAAAGGCGGCATATGAAATCTTAACCAAAAAAGAATACAATGACAAAAAAAGTCATAGGGAAATATATATTGACAATCTTTATTGATTCAAAATATTAAAAACTAATATGTCACAAATAGAACATATTTAAGGCTAAAAACAATTACAAATAATGCCCATATCAAACAAGGCATACAGATCACACCATTCCTGAATATAAAAAGTCATCTAAGGTGTAAAACTTATAATATTTAACGTTAGTATTAAATTGTCTTATATAAGAGATCAAGTGATTAAATAGTATATTGACGCATCAAGATGGGCATACAATAATGCCTCACCTCTCACACACAATACATTACCAAGTGTTTACAGGAATGGATGAGATACAAAGCTAAGGAAATCGGACATCCCATTGTATTCTTTTTTGGTTAACATGTTTATGTGACATAATGACTGTAGACTGAGCATTGGACCTTATTGAATTGGTGATTCTAGGCATATGAGATCGCTGGGTGAATCGGAGGCTTGATCGAAAAAGGCCCAGGCTTAGAGGCCCGGGACCTTTTCGACGCGATAAGCGAGGAGCGGTGTTTACGCTGATCAGGCTGGGGGAAATAAATTCAAGGACTTGTGCGACCGCCCCTCACCCTTTTTGGGGCGACCCGTACTGAACACCCCATCGTCTTCCTCCTGCCGGATGAGCACTCGCAACATTCTGCAAAAAAAGACCACGTTGGATCCGCAATGTCTCATCATCATCCCATCATAAAACCAGGGACTTTCCTTGTCCTGACATTTTGCACCCTAGCGCGGGTACCAACAACAGGCACTGCAAAAGCCCTTTTCCAACCGCCCGGGATTTTTGCTGATTGACCGGCTTCCTTCCCCTCCTCATGGCATCAACTTTGGGGCTCCCAAGCAGACAAATCATCCTCTTTGGCCCAGGGGCGTTGTGGGGTCCCAAACATCCGGGGCTCGGGCCCCTTTTAATTTTTTCTAGTGGGGTGGGTGCACACGTCATTTTCAAGCCCACTGTACTGCGATGTTTTTTTTCAGAGAAAAAATTTCTTTTCCTGTCCAAAATTTTTCTGCACTTTCCCACATAGATCCCCATCCCCTCAGCAGTCGTTTGCAAAATGAAAACACCCTGAAAATTTTGCTTTTTCAAAACCCTCCCTCATATACAATAGCCCAAAAACATCACCAAAACATACACCTACACATGGAAAAAATCTACCGATAAATCATTGCTACTGAAAAAAAAACTACAAAACCAAGACCCATAACTTTTACACTTAAATGAAATAAACCTGCCAGACTCTGCCCAAAACGCCCCCAAACATGTGACTATCACTGTAAAAGGTTTCTGATTTCATAACCACCGCCATACAGAGACCAATATGGTTTAGATACTAGTTGTTTTGAACGCCTGCAAATATAAGGTTACACGCAGTTACATTTTGTGACTCAGAGAGGAATCTAAGAGTTTTTCCTTTCTCTTCTGTCTCTCCCCGGCCAGCACCTTTGGATTTTCTCCCCCCCCCGGACTCTTCCTGTAAAAATTTACAAAACAAAACACTTAGATCCTCACTGTTTCACGCTTCTCTACCAATTCCTATCTCTATACAAACTCCCCACTATAGTCCCCCAAAGGGAAAAAATTTTCCCCATTGTCCCCAAACACGATGGGGCTCCCATTTGTCACCAGTCTTAGCTTGTTTTGAAAACCAATATGGGAAGTAGTGAAATTCCCTAACATAGTGGGTAAAACCCCCAAATGTAGGCAGTCCTCAGAGGAAAGTTATAGGCCCCCAATAAAAGGGTAGTCGGTCCCCTATTGAGAAAGGAAGTTTTATAGGCCCAGAAAACAAATATAATAGAAATATAGATCCCTATTATGCATTATGGCTCCTGTAGTAACTTTTTCCCATGAAAAAAGTAGTACCCACTGACCCAGATTGCTGCCCCTCTCCCCAGATTATTAGCCCCCATAGCCAATAATATGCCCCCTGACGGGGGGGGTTACTCCCCCCCTTAGCCATTATATTCCCCCTTTAGCCAGTTTACCTCCCCCCCTTTTCCCCGGGTAATAGCCCCCTTTCCAAAAATATCCCCCCTTTAGCCAGTAAACCCCCCATAGCCAGGTGATAACCCCATATCCAGGAATAGCCCCCAAAAGATAGGTAATATCCTCCATACCAATAATAGCCTCCAAGCCCAGTAATATGCCTCCATATCCCAGTAATATCCCTCCATAGCCATAATACCCCTTAGCCAATAATTGCCTCCATAGCCAGTAATAGCCCCCATAGCCTAATATCCCCCATACCATAATGCCCCCTACCAGTAATACCCCCATAGTCATAATATGCCCCAAAGCCGGGTTTCTCCCCTCTTTCCTAATAAAAATAAAATAAAAAAAAAACTACTACCTCAGCACGGTCCGCTGCCCCAGGTCCTTTAGCTTTGAACAGTTAACGATGACATAAACCACCCCGCTTACGCCACACGAGGACCTCCTCGGCTCTCCCGGGGCTTAGAAGACCCAGGTCGCAGGGGGCTGAAGAAAGCGATCTAAACTCCCCCGCGACGCTCGGTATGTACAGCTCACCAAGCGCTGATACAAAAAGGGGGAGAAAGCAGGATGAAAAACCGATCCGTCCGCCTCCTCCCTGACTCTGACTGCGCGGCCGCCTGAAACGGCCCGCGCACCAAAAAGATCCCCGGGCCCGCCGCCCGACAAGGGTGTTCCATTCCAGGGCAGCGGCCGGGACCCTTTGGGTTTCCCCCCCCCCCCAAACACATGTTGTCCTCCCCGGGCAATTCTCCACCCCCCCCCCACCCCCCCTTCAACACAACCGCCACAAATTTAGAAATTCATTTTGAAAACGTTTGTCCCCCCTTTTTGAGTCCACCCCACCATTTTTTAATTCTAGGTAAATTTTTATGTTTTCACCGAAATGATGTCGGATATGTCACAATTGTTCACATTTCTAGTCTGCTTTTTTTTAACACTTGCTTTTTGGATTTAATAACAAGATAATGGATAGAACATTAGGGACGCAAAATACTTTAAGTTAAACTTTTTTTTTTTCTTTACAAAATAAAATTTTTTTTACGGGTAATTATGATTTTGTTTTTTTTTTTTTTTTTATTTGTATAAACTTTTTTTTATTTTAAGTTTTAATATAATTTATTTTAATTATCTTTAAAATTCCAAATAGTGACAAAGGCTTTTATAGTGCCTAAAACTACAAAACTGATGGCTATGTATTTTTCTGACCTGTGACAAACTATTATATGAACCCTGTAATTAGACCCACAGACCATTATTTTGGGCCCCTGGCTAGGATTGCATTGCAGGGTGCCCCTGTATGCCAGGGGAACCTCTTCACTCTATTAACCACTTAGAAGGGGGGGGGGACAATATGGACTACGGGATCTAGGGGAAAAAAAGGGCCCGGGCCCTTAAAACGAGCAAAAACATAATGTTAAAAGGGCTCTACTGCATGTAAACACAGTAGGGGGCCCTTTTTAAGTCAATAACCCCCTTTTAAATTTTTATCACCTATTAGGTCAGTCACAAAATTATGAAATATGCAGCTAGATTAACAAATTGCCATTCAACGTCCGAAGCAAAGGACGCAAAATGAATAAAACTTTTAAAGGGAGTTATACTGACACCAATATTAGTCCCCCAAATGACAGAATTTATACCATGAAGATCAACTCGTATAAGAGCAGTAATCCTAATCAGAGTAATTATTCATTTAAACCATTAAAAAAGGGGGAAAAATAATAAAAACACAGTTACTCTCGAGTTTGAAAAAAAAAAAAAAAATGCAGTGGGAAATGGACCAACATCTTTTTTTTATCAGAGTGCCCCGATGTTTTTCACAACCATCTACAGGAGATGGGGGAACAGCATTCTTGTGGGAAGAACCCACAATAGTGCTGGAATGAGGGGAGTTAACTGAGGTTAAAAGCCGTGCTTGCTCTTTTTTTACGACCCTTTACAAAAACAAAGCACCTGACGAACTAGAGCGCAAAAACAAAACGGGCAAAAACCAAACCCTTCTGGGGTCAGCACTTTTCCCTGGAGGAGATGGGGACTGACAAATACAGGGTTCGGTTTAGATGCTGTTAAAAAAGGGGTGCTGCGCCGACCCGTTTCTGTAGGAGGCTGAAATCAGCAGCAGTGAAACAGGGACGTCTTAATGAAAATGCTCGAGAAAAGTTAAACAGTGCTCAATTTTTATGGCTCCCGCAGGGCCACTAGATCAAGGACCCCCGGGCAGTATCTAGTGTGCCCAAATCATTAAGAGGCCCCGCTGGGGGCCGCCGAGATTGGGGGAAGGCAGATTTTTTCGGGGCTCGTGCCCGAATCAATCGCCAAACACGCCCCTCTTGGGGCCCTTGATCTTTTTGAAATGCCTTCTGACCTCAACCGCATTTTTTCATCAAGAGGTCCAAAAAAGGATTACCCATGGTGGGTACATGAGTTACATTGGGGTGCCTTCACTTTTATGTTTGGGGCGCAGCTGATATGATGAACACATTTTGTGGCCGTGACTTTGGGGGCGATGAGGGGAAGATTTCTGGATGCAGGTTGCATTAACCATGAAAAACAGATTGGCGACGCTGTCGTTTTCTGAGAACACAGGGCCCACCCAGCGTGACAGGCCTGACGGTCCCAAAAACGACCACTGCTTGCTTGTTGTGCCCGCACTGAGGGGGGCCCTTCTCTCGTACCTTACCCCATGTAAAAACCCCCCTTTGCTGCTTAGCACCCCGCGTTTGCTCCATTTTTAAAATATAAAAAATTTTAAAAGGGATGGAAGATTTTTTTACATCACTTATTGAAAGACGGCAAATCACAGCTATTCTTTAAATCACACTAATTTCCAACAGCCACTAGATTTGAAAAAAATTGTTTCTACAAAATTAGTGAAATTTGGTCAGTGGAAGAACCTAACACAAAAATTTACAGTTTCTTCCTTCAGCCCGAGATTTCAAAAGCCCATAGGGGCTAGTAAATTTGTTATTTTCAAAAAACTATCGTACAAATGCACGATTATGCCAAACGAGATGCACTGAGTGAAATAGAATATTTAAAAAGTTTTATGGATTAATATAGGGCTTTTGCCCCTGAAAAGGCAAATTTACTATCAAATATGTATAACACAATATCGACAAATGAGCTCCTGCGGCAAACAGACGCACGAACTGCAATAAAAAATTTTTTAAAAGTTATTGGATAATAGGCGGCCCCTTTTCACCATGACACAGGGGTAAATTTTCTACAATATGTAAACATAATATGCCTACAACGAGCTCTAGCCAAACAGACCCCAGACTGCAATAAGTGTAAATTTAATTGTTTATAGGATTAATATGGCGGCCTTCGCCCATGACTACGGCGAAAATTTCACAAATATTATAACACAATAGCATACAACGAGCTCTCTGCCCAAAAAGACGACAAACGCAAAAAGAGTATTTAAATGTTATATGGACAAAAATGGCGGCCTTTGCATCACTGATACGGCTAATTTTTTACAGATTGATAACTAAAATGCTACCTGAGCTCTATGCGCCAAACAGAGTACGGACTACAATAAGGTTTTAAATTTTTTAGGATTAATAGGGGGCCTTGCACCACTGACTACAGACGCAATTTACTGGAAAAATGTATAACCCCATTTTTTTGTACAATGGCCTTTTTCAGCAAAAAGACGCACCGACTTCAATAAAACTATTTTAAAAGTTAAAGGGATAATTTGCCCGGTTTTTGGGAATTTCGACACGCAGTATTCAATAGAAAAAAAAAGGGACGATTTACCTCCTTCAATGTTGCTGGCCAAAAATGGGAAAAAAACAGTGCTTTTTCAATTCAGGATCACAGAACCCACAGCTGCAAAATTTCCCCCTTTCCTTTTAAAAGCCACTCCTGCTGACCCCCCCCCCCGCAAACCCCCCACTAAATACACCTGATACCTTAAAACTTTCTCTAACTAAAAAGAAGTAAAAAATTTTCAACTAACTATATTCTAAGCTTAGGTAGGTGGATGGGATTGTATTAGAAGAACATCTCTAAGCTGTTGAAAAGCTATTGGTTTAAAGCAACAGACACGTCTTGCGTGAAGTAGCATAGGGAAAATAGCTGAAACAGGAAATGCAGTTGCCCCAAAAAACAAGGTCATGTGTTTTTGCAGCCAATGAGATCCAAACACCGCAAAGGGTCGTTTACACCTCCTCCCCCCCTCTATCATCAACTGATTGGCCTGGGGCCCCCAAAAAAACAGGAAAACCTGAAAATGGGATAGTAATAGATTTCTGTAAGATTGTCACCTAAACTATCGCAGGATCGGAAATTTCCGATAAGCCTAAAACCCGTGCCGATTTCAACTTTTGCTGATAATATCGCTCATCCCTAGTCCCGTACCAGATCTTCCACGGCCAGAACCTTATGGGGCACCGCGAGGGGGAGTGGTGGGCATGGATATCGTCCGTAGACAATGAAGAAGGGGGCGGCACCGGCAGACTCTGAGTCCAACGAGTTGTATGAGAATTCTGCCCAAGGTAACAGGTGTGCCCAGTTGTCCTGACGTGCAGAAACGAAGTGGCGCAGATAGCTGCCCAGAATCTGATTAACCATCTGCACTTTCCCATTAGTCTGAGGATGATAGACAGTCCAATTTCACTTGTAGCTGGGCATAGAGGGAGCGCCAGAACCTCGAAACAAATGGGACTCCCCGGTCCGAAACAATATGCCAAGGAAGCCCATGCAAAATGTCTTGAAATAATAGACTGGCGAGACGAGGAGCAGAGGGTAGACCTGGCAGGGGAACAAAGACATCTGTGAGAACCGATCCGTTACCACCCAGACAACGGTATTACTGGAGGAAGACGGGAGATCAGTAACAAAGTCCCTAGCCACGTGGGTCCAGGGACAGTTGGGAATGGGCAGTGCCTGTCCGCCTTGAGACGATGCGACTTATTACGGGCACAAGAAGTGCAAGAGTCCACGAACTCACGTCTTTAACCAGACCGGGCCACCAATAACAACGGGAGATAAGAAAGCAAGATTTTAGAACCCCAGGTGTCCAGCCACTCGGGAGCATTGTCCCTAATTCAGTATCTTGTTCCGTAGAGCACATACTGTATGTGTTGTCCGGAGAAATCCGTTGCAGATACAGGCACAGCAGAGATCAGCCACTCAGGAGGAATGATGTGCCGTGGGGCTGGTTCATCCCCTATCACATCAGAGGCATGGGAGAGAGCATCAGCCTTGACGTTCTTTGCTGCCGGGTGGAAATTAATCAGAAAATCGAACCAGGAAAAGAAGAGAGAACATCGGGCTTCGCACGTGTTTAGTCGTTGGGCCATCTGAAGATATAGGAGGTTTTTGTGGTCAGTGTAGATATTGACCGGGTGACGAGCTCCCTCAAGCAGATAGCACCATCCTTCCAAGGCCAATTTGATGGCCAGTAACTCCCGGTCCCCAATGGACTAGTTTCTCTCTGTCTCTCTGCAGAGGGTCCTGCCTTTGGGCCCTTTTTGGGTGAGCTCAGCCCCGGCCCCCACCAAGAAGGCATCTACTTCTAGGAAGAACGGTTTCTCCGTATCAGGCTGGGAGAGTATGGGTGCAGATGCGAAAGCAGACTTTAACTTTAAAAAGGCTTCTTTAGCCGCTGGTGGCCAGAGCTTCGAACTACCACCTAACTTGGTTAGCACCACTATTGGAGAGACCAGCGAGGAGAAGTGTGGCACGAACTGCCTATAGTAGTTGCCGAAGCCCAGGGACCTCTGTATGGCTCGGAGGCCCACGGGTCGTGGCCACTGCAGAACAGCAGACAATTTAGTGGGATGCATCTTCAGACCCTTGTTGGAAATAATGTAGCCGAGAAATAGAAGGCTTTTCTGATGGAACATGCACTTTTCGAGCTTGGCATAGAGGCGGTTGGCCCTTAAACACCTGAGGACCTGCCGTAGATGAACTTGGTGGAACTCTGGATCGGTAGAAAACACCAAAATATCATCCAGGTAGACGACAACACAGGTGTACAGGAGATCCTTTATTATGTTGTTGGTGAATTCCTGGAACACCGCCGCAGCATTGCAGAGTCCAATGGGCATGACCAGGTACTCGAAGTGCCCGTCGCGGGTGTTGAAAGCTGTCTTCCATTCGTCTCCTTCACGAATCCGAATGAGGTTCTAAGCTCCCCAGAGCCGGTCAAAGAGCTCAGTGATCAAGGGCAAGGGGTACCGATTTTTTATGGTAACCTTGTTGAGCCCTCAGTAATCAATACATGGACATAGGGAACTGTCCTTCTTCTCTACGAAAAAGAATCCGGCTCCGGCTGGGGAAGAGGACTTACAAATGAAAACCTTTAGAAGATTTTCCTTAATGTAGGCTGACATTGCCTGAGTCTCTGGTACAGACAGCTAAAGTAAAAATCTTTATTGAAATTTTGCTTTCGCTGATTATGGGGAAACAAGCGAAACACAATCAAAAACGAAACACGTGTTGGGTTTCTTGTCCACGTACTGCATCCCTGTAGTCTGGTGACAAGGCATTTTTTTTACTCAGGTTATATATTTACCTAATGCTTATGCTGTATTTGATTAATTAACATCATCACTATACTTAATTGGGGTATTTCACCTGTACATGTTTACTACTTGGGATTGTCAGTAGTTGGTTCCTTTGGTGGTGTTGTATTGTCTTGATATTAATATGTATTAATTCTATGTGTTTATTTTAGATTTATATAATTTTAATTAAGATTGTATTTTTACTTTTGCATACAATTTTTTTCTTGGTATTTTGTTTAAGAACAAATACCGCCAAAATGTGAACACATTTTACCACCACATACTGGCTGAATAAAACCACCACATATCATCACCAAATAGTGGCTTAATAATACATCAACACCATGACCACATACAACGTAGTGGCTAAATAATATCACCACATATCATCATTCCATAGTTGTTGAATAGTATTGTTATATCATCAAAACATATCACCACTACATAGTGACAGAATAATACACCATGCCCTTATTGAATACAAACCATTACACTACAACCAATATTACTGTCAAACAGTGACCATACAGTGGTAGATAGAGATAAGCGAGCTGTAAAAAAATTCGAGTTCGGGCCTAACCTCGAATTTTGAGAAATTCGAACCAAATGCTGAACCCCATTAAAGTCAATGGGAGATGATGTTCAGGTTAATTTTTATACTAACACAGGTGAGGAGAAGCCGCAGTTACTTTCCATAAGAGTAAATGGATACGTGGAACAACTTAGTGAAGACAATTAGGCTCTAAGAGTCACAGAAAAAAACTCACAGGATAAAATAATTAATTCCTTTCAATGGCTAACTGAAAAGATGAGGACTGCGTAGCTATACAAGGTGAAGTGGTAGCAGCTGGTACACGGTCCCTTTGACATGTAAGAAGACGCCGGTATTGGAAATGACACACGGTAACTGGCAGGAGCCCGCTATCGCTTTTTTCACCAGGGCCCAAGAACATGTCATATATGTGGTGGCAGCAAGAACATCCCAACGGGGAACATGGAGGTTCAGCTGGAACGGTCGTAGTTATAGGGGGTGCAGTGGTAACCAGGGCTGCCGACAGTCAACTACAAACCTTGTCCCATGCAGCTAAATCAAATGGGGCCTCCACCATTTATTAGTTCCTATTTTTTAACATATCACTGGAGCCCTCTTTGATTAGGGCCCCTGACAGGAGTACTGTCCTATTGGCACCCGTGCCAGTTACCATGTGAAGTACTCCTGTCACAGGCCCGAATCGAAAAGGGGCCCACAAATATGTTAAAAAAATAGGAAGTAGTAAAGTTTGGTGGTCCCATTTGATTTGGTTGCATGAGGCCTGAAACGGTTAATAGATGACTACGGCAGACTGACTGATGACTGGTGTTAATAGATGACTGATGGAATGTGTATTTCAAATTGGAAGAAGACGAGCTACAGTTTACTAGTCGGTGACATCAGCAACCGGGGCAACAAAATCATCAAAGATCCACGCTTGATTCATTTTGATAAATGCCAAACGATCCACATTCTCAGGGGAAAGATGGATACGTTTGTCAGTTATCACCCCGCCAGCTGTGCTGAATGTTCGTTCCGAGATAACAATGGCTGCTGGGAAGGATAAAACTTCTATGGCATGCCGAGCCAGAAGTTGAATGGTTCCAGACTAACTCCAAAAACATTGGGATTGAGGCGCAGGTACTCAAGGACCATGCTCTTAAGGTGGTCTCTGTGTGTCTGAATGCTGCCCTGCCTTGCAGTCGTTGGTGATTTGGTAACAAACGAGTGAAAAATATCACCCAGTAGGCTTCTGCCACACTGCCTGCTGCTGCTGGGGCTATTTGCCATTCTACTTCTGGCACATTGCTGACATTGTTCTACCGTGACATTAGAATGTGAAGAAGATGCAACAGATGTCTCGAGTTGGTCAATGAGCACTGTCTCAGATTTCTGCATTCTACTGTCAATTTGTGTGGGTGGAAGGAAAGTGCTCATCTTTGTCTTGTAACATGGATCAAGGAGGGTGGCCACCCAATAATCGCTGTTCATTTTGATTGCCTTGATGCGTGGATCATATTGCAGGTAATGTAGCATCCAATTGCACACAAAGTAAGAAGGTCAGCTCACCCCAAGAATTCTTCAGCTATCCGGTGGCATCAGCACGTATCCTCATCTGGAGTCAAAGATGTGAGTAATGTGGTCACTGGAGAAGAAACCCGGAACAGCGATATTCACCAGATCGAAATGGTTAAAATTCAGTGACCTTTATTGTAGACATCTTTAAAAGAACCAGCGTTGTCATAGCCTCCGTGGGTCCCCCAAACGATTTCGCTTACGCGTTTCGGGTGAAGCTGAACGTACCCTTAAGCATAGCATCTGGACCATACATGTACTTAAAAGGATGGGGTACATGTATGGTCCACATGCTATGATTAAGGGTGCATTCAGCTTCACCTGACACGCGTAAGCGAAATTGTTTGGCGGACCCACGGAGGCTATGACAACGCTGGTTCTTTTAAAGATGTCTACAATAAAGGTAACTAAATTTTAACCATTTCGATCTGGTGAATATCGCTGTTCCGGGCTTCTTCTCCAGTGATCACAATGTAGCATCCAAGCACTCATGTGTGAGATGCTGCCAGGACGTCCCAATCCTCGGGGGCAAGGGGCACTAACCAGTTCCTCCTCCTCAATCTCCTACTCCTCCTCCTCATCCTGAAATCTGTGCCAACCTCTTACCTCTGAAGGGTAATCAGTACCGGCCTCCTCATCCTCCTCCACTTCCTCATACTGATCATCAACAGATCCCTGGTTAGCCTCATGCACTCTACTCTGTGAGCTCAACTGCCATCCTGCACCAGCTCTGGACCTGGAACCACCACCTAAAGAAGACTGATAAAATTTGGAAACAGTTGGACCTTTTACATCCGACGGCGAGTAAGGCTCTGTGTCTGCATCTGTGTCCGCCTTCTCCTCCATCATTACTGGGACCTGCTGCAGCAGAGTGTATAACTCTTGCTCCAGTAAAAATATAACCACAATGTTCATGTTGACAATGCTAAAGTCCTGACTGACCATTTTGGTGGTGTCCTCAAAACTGTCAAGGATGGTGCAGAGATCCTTCACCTGCCTCCACTCTCTATGGCTCAACACCTCGAGGTCCGCACCACTGCTCATCAGGCCATGTGACACTTCATACTGCATAATGGCATTACGCTGCTGCCACAATTGCTAGAGCATGTGGAGAGTGAAATTCCAGCGTGTTGCCATGTCAACAATGTGACAGTGGCCGGCGAGGCCGAGATGATGCTGCAATGCTGCAAGTCGTGCCGAACCAGGTTCAGGACATGTGCCAGGCATAGGACGTGCGCAAGTCTAATAATTTAAGGGCAGCACGGAAATATTTTCCCGTTGTTGCAGAACACCTTGCCTGGCGCCAGGTTCTTAGCAGCCAGCCACTGGTCAGTCTGAGTGTGCAGAGCCATACACAGCTCTTGACCTGTGTGTTGATGGTCCCCAAGACAGATTCATTTCAGAACGGCTTGGTTTCTCTTGGCACGTGATGCTACCCATCAGAGTTGGATATCTGGACTCTGCACCATCCCTGCAGTGTGGAAGAGTGTCCGCCGAGCCCGTGACCCACTATCAAAGGCACTGTCATCCACCAAACTCACCCAGTGAGCAATCAGTGAGATGTAACGCCCTTGGCCGTGTTTACTAGCCCATGTATCTATAGTGAGATGGACTTTGGTGGACACAGATGCAGCAAATGCACTGGAAATCTTTTCTGCAATGTGGTGGACCAGGGCAAGGACAGCATTTCTAGCAAATAAATGCCTGCTTAAACTCTTTAGATTCTTTCCGCTACTGACGCGTTGATGGTAAATTCGACATATGACATAACTCGATCAATCTGAGAATTGATCGAAAAAGGCCCAGGCTTCACAGGTCCTGGACCTTTTCGACGGTGAAAACCTAGTAGCGATGTTCCAGCTGCCACCACTGACCATGGCTGGCGGAGTAATGTCAGCGGACAGGCCTGCACTGACACTACCCCATGATCCTCCTCCTCCACTGATAATGCGCTCGCCAGCTGCTGCTCAAAAGACCACATTAGATCTGCAATGTCATCATCATCACAGGTGACTTCCTATTCCTGACAGTCTACATCCTCAAGCTGCGGGCTAGAAGCCACAAGTAGTGTTGAGCGATTATTATCGACAAAGTTAAAATCGGCACAGTTTTTATGTTGATCGGATTTTTTAGATCACGCGATAATTTAGGTTAAAATCTGTGCATAATCTATTAATATCGCGCCATTTTCGGCGCTTCCTGTCATTTTGGAAGCCAGCAAATCAGCTTACAGAATAGAGCAGGGTGAGATGTGTGTGCAACATCATGACTGGGATGTGTATGGTTGCGATTGGCTGGAAAAAAAATCACATGACCTCTTTTTTACTTTGAACAGCCCTTCCTGTTCATGATCAGTTTTCTGTCAGGTTCTATAGCATTTGGGGACGGCGCTCTCCCGGGTTTTCCAAAACGGGCTCAGCGAAATTATTCTTTTTCTTCACAGAAAAAAAACTTTATGTTAGCTATGACCCTTTAAAAAACTTAGTTAAAACAGATTTTAAAGATTTTATGTAGTTAGGTAAAAAATTTTTTAAAGGGGAGCATCTCCCGCTTTTAAAAAGTCACGGGGGGGAGCGGGGGGGGGGGGGGTTTCCCAGGGGGGCAAAACACAGAAAAGCTTTTTAAAAGAATACTGGATATAGTACACCAAGTTAGTGTAGACTTTTGCACTGCAAAAGTTTTTATTTTTTAACGGGTTTTCTATTGAAATTTTTTGGTTATTGGGAAAGCCTGAACTTATTTTTGGATAACATCTTTTTTAGAAACTGCAGGTCTCTTTTTTTGGGTTGAAAAAACTCCACTTTTATTCAGTTTACTTTTTCAGATGGGTGTTTTTTTTTAAATTTTTCCCCATTCCACCTTTGTTGTTTTTGCCCCCTTGCATTTAAAATTTAGAATCCGGGCAATTTTTTTGGTCCCCCCCCGGGTTTGTTTAGGTGCCAAAAAAATACCTTTTATTATCCGAAATTCATTTCGATTTTTGTGTTTTTTAATTTGGCGCACTACAGCTTTTTTGATGGGAAGTATTTTGCAGTTAAAGGGGGGAATAAGAAATTTTTGAAAGTCAAAAAGGGTTTAAATTTGAAAGGTCCCAAAAAATTTCCCTTTTTTATCCGAATCCCTTTTTCAGTTTTTAAACTTGTTTTTTTTTTTTTGGGCGCAGTACAGCTTTGTTTTTTGAGCTACTTTGCAGTTAAATGTGAATACAGAAATTTTTTGTAGTCCCACAGGGTAAATTTGGGAAAGGTGAAAAAAAATTTCCTTTAAATTTTTCCCGGGGAATACTTTTCCAGTAGGGGTTTTTTTTTTTCACTTTTGGTCTTTTTCAAGCTTTGTTGATAGATCAACTTTGCAGTTAAATCTGAATACAGCATATTTAGTAGTCACCACGGGTTTTGATGGGTTGACAAAAATCCCTTTTTAATTTCAGTATACATTTCAGACGGGTGTTTTTTTTTCACTTTTGGTCAGTCAAAAAATTTTTTTGATGGGATCTACTTTTGAAAGTTAAATTTGAATCCAGCAACATTGTAGTCACCCCAGGTTACTGATGGGTGCCAAAAAATCCCCTTATATTATCCCTTTATACATTTCAGACAGGTGTTTTTTTCACTTTTGGCATAAAAGCTTGTTCATAGGGGCTATTTTTAAATTTAAAAATTTGAATACAGCAATTTAGTATTTCCCCAACAGGTGAATTGATAGGGGGCCAAAAAATACCTTTTTTAATCCCTTTAAAAACATTTCGGGAACGGGGTGTTTTTTTTTCATTTTTTGGTCAGTAAAGATTGTTGATAGATCATTTTGGCATTTTAAATTTGAATCCAGCAAAAATTTTTAGTCACCCCAGGTTTTACTTTTGGTTTAGGTCCCAAAAAAAAAAAATCCCTTTATATTACCCCTTTTTATACATTTAAAGACTGGTTTTTTTTTCCCTTTTTTTGGGTCAGTCAAGCTTTGTTTTAAAAGACTTTGTAGTTAAATTTGAATCCCGCGTTTTTGTAGTCCCACAGGTGAATTGTTTGGTCCCAAAAAAATACTTTTTATTATCCCGTTTACATTTCAGAAGGGTTTTTTTATTTTTTGGTCGGGTCGGGTTTTTTTTTCTTAGAGCTACTTTGTATTTAAATTTTTAAAAAACCCAAAAATTTAGTAGTCACCACAGGTGAATTGATAGGGCCAAAAATACCCTTTTTTTTCCCCGGGTTATACATTTGAGACATGTTTTTTTTTTTCACTTTTGGTCAGTCAAGCTTTGTTCATAGAGTATTTGTATTTAAATTTGAATACAGCAATTTAGTATCCCACAGGTAAATTTGATAGGTGCCAAAATACCTTTTATTATCGGGATACATTTCAGATACGGGGTTTTTTTCCTTTTTTGGGTTTCAGTAAAAGCTTTTTTTTAAAAAGATCTATTTTTGCATTTTAAAATTTGAATCCAGCAATTTTTGGTCACCCCGGTGTACTGATGGTGCCAAAAATAGTTTTTTAATATCCGTTTACTTTTAAAAGACAGGTTTTTTTTTTCACTTTTTGGTAAGCAAGCTTTGTTAAATTGATTTACTTTGCATTTAAAATTTTTGGGAACCCCAGAAAACTTTGTAGTCACCCGGTTGATAGGTCCCAAAAATTTTTACCTTTTATTATCAGTTGCATTTCAGATCGTTTTTTTTTAATTTTTGGGCAGGAAGCTGTGTTGATAGGGGGGGGCCCCCCTTGCATTTTTTAAATTTGAATCCAGCAATTTTTGTAGTCACCACAGGTGTCCCATAGGTGCCAAAAAAAAATTTTTAAATACCCGGGTTATACTTTTTTCAGGCGGGGTTTTTTTTTTTTCATTTTTGGTCAGTCAAGTTTTGGGTTGATGGGATCTACTTTGCAGTTTAAATTTTTTCCAGAAACTTTTTTAGTCCCCACGGGTTTGTCTGATAGGTCCCCAAAAAAATCCCTTTTTAAAATACCTTAACTTTTAAAAAACGGTTTTTTTTTTCCCCCTTTTGGTCAGTAAAAGCTTTGGTTTAGACCTACTTTGCGTTAAATTTGAACCCAAGCAACTTTGTGGGTCACCAAAGGTTTTCTGATAGGTCCAAAAAATACCTTTTAATACCCCTTTTAAAAAATTTCAGAAGGGGGTTTTTTTTCATTTTTGGGTTTAAAGTCAAGCTTTGTTGATAGATTTACTTTGCATTTTTTAAAAATTTGAATCCAGAAAACTTTTTTGTCCCCAAAAGGGTACTGATAGGTCCCAAAAAAATACCTTTTTAAAACCCGGGGTAAACATTTCGGGGACAGGTTTTTTTTTTTCCCCTTTTGGGTTTCAGTCAAGCTTTGTTGATGATTATTTTTGCAGTTTTAAATTTTAAATTTCCGAAAAATTGTAGTAAAAACCCAGGGGTACTGAAGGTCCCAAAAAATACCTTATTTTATCCCTTTTATAAAATTTCGGACGGGTTTGTTTTTTTCACTTTTGGTCAGCCCAAAGCTTTTTTCATAGAGCTATTTTGTAGTTAAATTTGAAAAACAGAATTTTTGTGGGTCCCACAGGGGGAATTTTAAAAGGTGCCAAAAAATACCTTTTATTACCCCTTTTTACATTTCAGACGGGTGTTTTTTTCACTTTTGGTCAGTCAAGTTTTGTTGATAGATTTTCTTTGAATTTTTAAATTTTGGGAACCCCAGCAACATTGTAGTCCCCCCGGGTTTGAAATGATAGGTCCCAAAAAAAAATCCCTTTATATTATCCCGTTTTTTAAATTTCAGGGGGGTTTTTTTTCATTTTTGGGGTCAGCCCAAGCTTTGTTTTTAGAGCTACTTTGTGGGTTAAATTTGAATACAGCGATTTAGTTGTCACCAAGGTGAATTGATAGGTGCAAAAAAAAAACATTTTATTTTTCCCGTAAAAATTTTTCAGACAGGGGGGTTTTTTTCCCCTTTTTTGGGGTCAGTCATGCTTTGTTCATAGAGCTACTTTGTAGTTAAATTTGAATACACCCAATTTTTAGTAGTCCCCACGGGGGTAAATTTGGGATGGGTCCCAAAAAAATACCTTTTATTTCCCTTATAAAATTTCAAAAGGGGGTTTTTTTTTCACTTTTGGTCGTAAAGCTTTGTTATAGAGCAAATTTTGTTTTAAAAATTTTTGAATACACCCAATTTAGTAGTCCCCACAGGTAAATTGATAGGTGCCAAAATCCCTTTTATTTCAGTTTTACATTTCAGTTACGTGTTTTTTTTAAAATTTTTGGTCGGGTCAAGCTTTGTTAATAGATCAAATTTTTGCATTTTTAAATTTAAAAATCCAGAAACCTTTGTAGTCACCCCAGGTTTTACTGATAGGTGCCAAAAATCCTTTTAATACCCGTATACATTTAAGCAGGTTTTTTTTTTTTCATTTTTGGTAAGTAAAGCCTTTTTTTTGATGATCTACTTTGCATTTTAAATTTGAATCCAGCAACTTTGTGGGCCCACAGGTTGATAGGTCCCAAAAAAAACCTTTTATTTCATTTATGCATTTAAGATACGTTTTTTTTTTTTCCACTTTGGCGCGGGGAAGCTGGGGTTGATAGAGCCCTTTCCCATTTTTAAAATTTGAATCCATCAACTTTGAAGTCAACACAGGTTTTACGGGATGGGTGCCAAAAATACCTTTTAATATCCTTTATACTTTTTCGGGACGGGTTTGGGTTTTTTTTTCACTTTTGGTCAGTAAAGCTTTTTTTTGATAGATTACTTTGATTTAAAATTTGAACCCAAGCAACTTTATAGTCCCCAAAGGTGTACTGATAGGTCCCAAAAAATTTCCCCTTTTTTAATATCCGCATACATTTCAAACGGGGTTTTTTTTTCATTTTTGGGTTCCAGTCAAGCTTTTTTTTGATAAAACCTATTTTGCATTTTTAAATTTTGGGAACCCAGCAATTTTTGTAGTAAAAAAAAGGTGAAACTGTTTAGGTGAAAAAAATTTCCCTTTTTAATATCCTTTAAACATTTCAGCCCAGGTTTTTTTTTCCCAATTTTGGTCATTTAAAAGCTTTGTTGATAGATCTACTTTGCGTTAAATTTAAACCCAGAAAATTTTGTTTTGTTTTGGGAGGGATTTGAGAATAGCTGTGATTTGCGTTTTTTAATAAGGGGATTTTCCAAAACTTTCCTTTACTTCAAAAAATTTTTATATTTCTGAAATGGACGGGGGAAAATTTAAGGTGAATAAGAAGCAAAAAAGGGGGGAAAGGACATGGGGGTTAGGGGGAAAGAGGGGAAGGTGCTCCTTCCGTGCTGGCGACAGCATGCATGCCACCCGGATGTCATTTTGCGGGGAAACCGGGTCGGCCTGTCAGCGCTGGGTCAGGGCCCGGGGTAAATTTCTCAGTAACAAACAGTGTCGCCAATTGTTCTTCAGGGTTAAGGGAAACCCTCCCATCCAGCGGGTCTTACCCCCCTTCTTCCTCCAGTCAGGGGCCCCCAAATGTCGTTTCGCTCATGGGACCTTTAAAAACATGAAGCAGCCCAAATGTCAATTTCTTTTGTCCCCACCACTGTGGATAATCCATTTTTATGAAGCCCTTTTGATGAAAAAAAATTTTTGGTTTTTGGGGGGGGAAGGGGTTTTTAAAAGATTTAAGAGGCCAAAGAGGATGTTTTTGTCGCCCCTGGGCGCCCGTTATGATGCCATCAGAGGAGGAGAAAGGGAAACCGGTTTAATTGGCAAAAATTTTTCCCCGGGCGGGTCGGCAACCCCCTTGCAGGGCCCTTTTGCTTGTAGCCCCCAAAAATCCCGGATTCAGAAAGTCAGGACGACGAAGTCACCGTGTTTTATGTGATGGGGGACGGGCATTGGGTTTCCAAAAATGGTCTTTTCAGCAGAATTTGCTTTGGGGAGGTTTTCAAAAATGGCGGGGAGGAAAATGATGGGGTAGGTCCGGGACCGGGGGTTTCCCCCCCTTTTAAAAAGGGAGAGGGCGGTCGCCCGAAGTCCTGATATGATTTTCCCCCAGCCACGGTCCGCGGAAAACCCGCTCCTCGTTTATCGCCGTTCAAAAAAGGGCCAGGACCTCTCAAGCCTGGGCCTTCTTTGAGAAGCCCCTGATTACCCAGTGATGTAAAAAGCCGCCCTTTTCCAAAAACAAAAAAGTAGAGGGAAGGGAAACCCCTTTGGTGTTTAACCAAACCCCCAAAATGTCTAGTAAAATGCAGGCCCAATGCCCTGAGTTGAAAATGGAGGCAACATTGGCCAAAAAAGGCAGATCGACGTGGGCCTCCAAAAAACTGTCACACCCTCTGTTTTCCGCCTACTCCTTTCCCCCACCGCCCCCACCAAGCGTTCCTCAGCTGCCCATGTTCTCAGAGGGCTTTATAAGGGGGTCAGCCTCCCCTTCCCTCCCTGTCGCACTTGGGAAACCCCCAGCACCCCCAGAGGGGGCCCCTTCCTACCCCTTCTCCTTCCGCCGTTTGATGGGCAGGGGCCCTTTCCGCGGCCACATCTAGCAGCCAAGGGGTTTTGTTTTTCCCGGTTTTGGGAAACAGAAGAAAAAAAACTTTAACCCCAAACCCTCCCCAAAACCACAAAACCTTGGGAAAGTCGGCATTGGGCCCGGCTTTTGGCCTTGGGAAAAGTTGCCTTTCCGTTTTTGGTTTGGCACAGATGGGGTTTTGCCACGTCCCTGGCCTTGCCTGCCCCCCAATACCGAGGCCGAGCAGCAATTTTCCCTTTCCGAAAGCCGTCCTGCCCTGGCCAAACCACGGGGTCATCTAAAAATTTAAAATGCGTTTTTTCTGCATCTGTGGCGGGGGAAAAGTCCATCTGATCACCGACACATGGCTAGTAAGCACCCGGGCCCGGGCCCCTATATCTCTGTGACAGCTTTACTGGAGAGCTGGGGGGGGAGGGGCTCCCGGGGGTTGAAATGTGGCTTCAGGCTCGGCGCAGCTCTTCAAAAACCCCAAAGGGGTGGTGCGGGGTTCTTTCCCCCCCAAAGGGCCTCTGGTGGCATACGTGGGCCCCTAGAAACCAGGGCCCTGTTGAAATTAATTGTCTTTGGGGGCCGGGCCACACAAGGTCAGGAGCTGGGGGGCGGCTCTCCGCAACGGGGAACCCCAGCGTGGCTGGGTTTCCCAAAAACCTTGTGCCAGGGGAAGGGGGGGTTTTGGGGCCAAAAACGGTCGGGGAAAACTACTAGCCGCCCCTTAAAAACGGTTTGGCCGGTGAGCACATCCCTTTTTCCTTTGGCCCCAGTCATGACCCTTTTCGTCCAAAAAATTTCTTTAAAACGCTACTCGGGTCTTGGGGCTGCTGCTGAGGAAGGTCGAAGTCTGAGTTCGCACTTCCGCCGTTCCAACCCCCGCTTTTGTTTCCCCCCTGGGGTGCGTTGAAAACGTCAACTCGGCCTTTCCCCCTTCCCAACCCTTTTTCTTGTTGAAAGTGGGGAAAAAGGGTGGAATTCCCCCCCTTTCCAAATGCCCCGGGGGTTGTTTGGGGCCCGCGCCCAAAGCCATTACGCGTACGAAGTGGGGCACTTGGGGCCCGACAAGCAGCGGGGGGAGCCCCGGGGGGGGTTGAGCCCCCCGGAGTGGATGGGTGAAAAAGCTCTGCACCCTCCTTGCCAGTTTTGAAAAAACCCCCAAAATGGTCAAGGGGCGGACAATCCCCTTGGGCAGCATGAGCATTGGGGTGATCCCTTTGTTTTTGGAAAAGATGTTTTGGGCCCCTGAAACAAAAAAGGGCCCGCCAGCGACGGAGGGGAGCGGGAAAACAGATGCGGACACGGAGCCCTTTTTTCTCCCATCAAATCCACAATCCCGAAAAAGTTTCCCCAATTTTTATCGGGTCCCTTTATTAGGCAGTGGTTCAGGGGCCGGGTAGTGCAAAAGGGGGGCATCAGCTCTCAGGGTTTAACATCTGAGGCAAGTAAAGGGGTGTGTTGAAGCTGTGCCCGGGGGGAAGCGGAGGGGAGGGGGAGGAGGGGGGGTTTTTCCTAGAAAACCCAAGGGTTAACCCAAATCCCTTTCCTTGGAAAAAAGGTTTTGGGCAAAAATTTTTAGGGAAGAGGGGGATGAGGAAAATCAGTTTGTTGTGCCCCTGCCCAGAGGCTTGGGGAAATTTAAGGCTCCATCTCTTTAAATGAAATGCTTGGATGCTCCATTTCTCCAATATGTTTCCCCGCATTAAGGCCATCAAAATGACAACAGTTACTGAGTGGCCCCCCTCCTGGATCCCCGGTTAAAAAAAAAAAACTCACAAATTTTTTCCAGCCACCAAAAAAGGGAGTAAAATTTCAGGAAATGGAGCCCTTTCTGATTGATTTAACTGAGAATCTGTTGCGTCTGATTCACGTTTCTTTTAAATGTCCGGTGGAACAACATCGCGCGTGACAGCAAATAGGGGGGCCAAGTAGCCGTAGCGGGTGCAGCAGCAGGGAAAAGGTTTGGGAAGAAGCCTAAAGGGTGGGCCCTCTGGCAATTTTTTATTTACCCCCTCACCAACGAAAGCAATGCAGGGGACACCCAAAAAACCCCAGATACCAGCTTAAAATCATTTGGGGCCCCGACTACTTTCGTCTAAAACCCCCGATTTTTTTTTTTGGTTTTTGGGTTTCCCGGCCCAATAGACTTTGGGTATCCCAAAAAGGAAAGGAAAAGGCCCGAGCCGGGGTCGCCCCGCCATTTGAGGTGGGTTTTCCCCGCCCAAACAGCCGCGGGCTTAAAATGAGCGGGGCCTTCAGCCGCCGGAGGAAACATTACAGCCCCAAAGGGATCCGGCTTTCCCCAGAACCCAAAGTGGATCGTTTGAATTTCTTCAAGATGAATCAGGCAGGGGTCTCTGATGATGTTGGGCCCCCAAATTTCCGAGGTCACCCAAAATTTGTTGCCGGGTTTACTTCCCATTCTCTTTAAACAAAAAATGGGGCCCCTTGAAAACTTTTTTTAAAAAAGATCATTTCTTAATCAATTTTTATTCTCTTTTCCCAAACAGTTCCCTTTTTTTGGGTTTTTTGTGAAGAGACTGAAAAAAAACAGCACGGGGATTCCATTTATTCACTTTTTTCTTTTTTGAAATTTTCGGATTGTCAATGGGTTTTGGGGGCATGGGTTTCTGTGAGTTAGCTATTAAAATTTTGGGCCTTTTAAAAAAGAAAGGGGGCTTTTTTTAAATGGATTTTCTTCACAAATTTTTTTTTTGGGCCCGAGGGAAAATTTTATTTTTTTAAATTTTTTGGGGTCATGTTGCTGTGAGATAAAGCTATAATATGGTTTCCCTTTTGGGAAAAAAAAATGTTTTGGGTTTCCCAATGGGGATTTTTCCCTTTCAAATTTTTTAAAAAGTTTACTGAGAAGTTTCTTTTTATAATTTTTTGGGTTGCTGCTTTTTAAATCAGGGTTTAAAACAGGTCCTATTCTAAAAAAAATTGTTTTTTTTTAAAAGACATTTGTTCTTCTAATTGTCCCCAAAAATGGCTCAAAGGGGCATGTTTTTAAAATTTTTTGGGGGCCCTTTTGCTGTGGAAAATGAAAATTTTACTAAAAGGTCCTAGTATAAAAATTTTTTGGGTTTTTAACAGCATTTGTTCTTCACAATTGTCCAAAATGGCTTCCCAAAGGGGCTTGTTTGAATTTTTGGGGGGGATTTTTTCTGTTTACTTTCAGCTTTACTACGGGTCTTGTTATAAAAAAAAGGGTTTTTTTCTAACAGGGAAAAAAAATTTTTTTCTTACAATTGTCCAAAGGGGGGCTCAAGGGTCTGCTTTTTAATTTTTGGGGGCATTTTGCTTTTGACATGCAGCTATACTACAGGTTCTATTATAAAAAAAAGTTGTTTTTAGTAGACATTTTTTTCTTCCCCAATGTCAAAAAAAGGCTCATGG
>JAODAL010029799.1:0-50989 GCA_025379985.1 Phyllomedusa bahiana
AAGGGACCCCAACAATAAACCCCCTTTGTTTCACGAACATTTACTGTGGTCCTGCTTGTGTAAGCCTGCCATTGGACTAATCCCTAAAATTTTGTGCTTCGGATGCGGGCCATACGTCCTGGCTATTGCATGTCCTGGCTTAAAGCGGCAGCCCGTTAAAACTCGGGGCAAAAGTAAGGAGGACCTGATAAAAAAATTTCCCATACGGGCAACACCCAGCAACAGCAGGCCCATGCAGAGTCTGTGAGGGCACAGCAGGAGCCCTAATCAGCTCCTGATACAGCAATGTTGCCCTGCTGACTGAAGCTGTTCGGGCCAAGGAAACCCCTGCTATGCCTGCCATACATAGCCATGATGGCGACCAGTGAGCGCGTAGGTCCGTCAGAGAGGCGCGGCAGAGCTGTGCCTTTCACCATGCTGGAGGGGTGAGAGCCCTTGTGTACAATACGGACTGTGCCTGTGATATAGGTGCCGGCGGTTGCGCCTAAGACTGTGGGGACACCTGGGGTGCTGAAGTAAGCCTTTGTTTTGTTTGCTTGTGTTGGTGGAAAAAACGGATGCCAAGCCAATTGTTTGCACGAACATTTACTGTGGTCCCTGCTTGTTTTAAGCCTGCCATTGGGACTAATCCCCTACAATAAAATTTTAATATATATATATATATAATAATATAATAAAATATATATATATATATATATAATATATATATATATATATAATATATATATATATGTGTGTGGTGTGTTGTGTTTTAAGCCTGAAATGCACCTATACATAACCATTTCTTTTGTCAACTAGATGGCATGTTGATTGCATCCGGAAAGCTTATGCCCACCTACAGCTCTACATCTTGTGTACTTTGCCTGACAGGATCATTTATCATCTCTCACTGACTGTATCCTACTGTGCCTGATAAAGAATATTCCTATTTGTATTCAGACTCCAAGGGAGTATACTGAGATAGATGTTTTAAAGCAAATTCTTTTGTTTTCAGTAGAAGCATAATCTAGAGGTGAGAAAGTCGAGTAAACTGAAGGCAGGGTAGTCCATCATAATCTAAGCTGCAGTATTGGACTGTGACAGCTTCTAAGTACAATTTAATGTATAGCTGTGTGATGTTTATTTTGATAATTATTCATACTGTGCATGATGTGAATTTTACTCATTTTTTTAAAGTGTACTATTAAAACAAAAAATCTAGAGGTTCGTATGAAAAAAAAACAACTTGTTTTTAATCTAAATTAGGCTACATGCATTTCTGCATTTTTATCCTAGGGGACATCTAGAAGAGGGTAAAACACTTTTACCACAGTACTGTACAGTTTACTACAAAATTACAGACTCTATTGTACATTAGTTGCAGCGTTGTACTAAAAAGGATAAAGCAGGTTGTGGACTATTTAATATTGTTCAGAGACGACTTGGGTTATTACAGAAGACCCGCCTGCTGTTGTTATGTGTCTATTTAGTAAAAGCTTGCATTCCCTGTGAATTAACAATTATTGTTAAAAATGTTTGCATTGTACGTTTCCTCTGTTTGTCCTCCTGGAAATGTAGGGAATTATTTACAGTGCTTCCAGTCCTATGGTCAATGAAGATTGTCCTTTTAAGGCTATGTTCACACGGCTTATTTGCGGGGCATAATTATGCCCCGCAATTACGTCGTGTGGATGGGGGCTGGGTGGGAGTGGGGGCGGGAGTGGGGGGCCGGCACCTCGCCGGCCCAAAGACGAACAATACAAGCGGCGGGGGTACGCCGCGAGTAAATGACAAGTAACATATCTCCCCCCGCGGTGGATTAGCCGAGCAGGGAGAGGAGACTAGTCCATAGTTCTCTTTTAGAACTGGGTTTTACGTAATGACGGGACGATTCCAGCGTAATTCCGCAGTACAATGAAATAATCCCATTTTAAGCCGTGTGAACATAGCATAATAAGGATGATAGTGGCATACCTTATTGACAGGAGGAATGAAATCACCCAGTCCTTAATTTATTCATACATTTCCAGTAGGAATGACAGATTAATGATGCAAAGGTCAAGATACAAGGATTTTTATAAAATGGAGAAGTACAATTATTTACCAAACAGACCACAGTGCCTTATTTCCGATGGCGTTTCATAAATGTTCTTATTTTAACTAATATAATAATTTTTGCTATAGACATGTTCCCATGAGGACAACACATTTATCACGTGATTTACTAATTGGTTGCAATTGGAGACAAGTCACAGAACTCTGTAGTTGTTCAGAGGGACAAACATAACCATATACTGTATACATTTTTTCACCCTGTTACTAATAATTCAATATATTTTAAAGTTATATTTTAATTACTAAAAAGATGAACTCTTTGTGCCAATGTTTAGAACTGATGGTGGGAGACACTGCAAGGTAAGTAGGGGGTGTCTGGTTGTGAGGGCAACCATCAAACAAATATTCTCCTGCAAAAGAACTTTAAAGGAGTTGTCTCATTACAGGCTTTCAGTCTGCTTCAATGTGTCTGGAGCGAAGGATTTTTGAATTCAGGGGCATGCTTCTTGTCTGCCTCTTCTCCTCCCTCTTCCCCCCTCCCCTCAGCACACAGAAAGCTCTCCTCTATAACTTCTATACAGCAGGGGGAGGGGGTTTGCTGCCAGGGTTAACCCTGTGTGCCTGCCTAGATCAGCTGCACTGTCAGCTCCATGGAGACAGGAGAGGGCTGATCTATGAGTGTGAAGAGGTCTGTGAAGCTGTGAATGCTAATAGCAGAGCAGGGGGCGGATGAATGTTCCTATACCCCTGCTTAGCTTTAAAAAATCTCACATCTCCAGCAACAAAACAAACAAACCCTGTCAGAAACCCACACAGGGCACTGTGAAGTGAGTTACTATAATCACGATGTGTCACTAGTACAGCAGAGCATGAACCGTTCACATGCCCCCCTGATCTGTTCTATTAGTATAGTCAGAGCTTCACATACACATCATGATTATAGTAACACACTTCACTGCTGTCAGCCTCACCTCTGCTCTCCTCAATCTGTTTAGAGAACAGGAGGAAGCAGGCACACACAGGGTTAATCCAGGCAGCACAGCTTCACACCGGGAGTAGAGCCCTCCCCCTCCCCTATGGAAGCATCACATACTGTGGGAGGGCTCTCTGCTCAGACCTGTTTTCAGAAACAGATGAGTCATCCAGACAGTCAGTGAGATAAAGATCAACAGGTCCCCTGCTATAGGGATTTGAGGAGCTGATGCACTACTACTAACAGGGATAACTCAAAATCGTTAGACATTTGTAATGAACATATATTGCAAAGCTGCTTGTTTTTTAAAGATCTTTTAATTAAAACCCAATGACTGTAGCAAGACAACCCCTTTAACTTAATGAAATGTAGATTTCTTCAGAAAATACTAAGTAATTAGAGAACTAAGTAATTACAGAACCATCTGACTCAATGGGTTTAACCTCTTACCCACAGAATTAGACAATCAGTTGGAACTAAGACAGCCACAAAACTATGGCCCTGGGTCATGCTGAAGTTCAGAGAAAAACAATTGTCCCCAAGACGTGTGTACAGAGAGCAGGAGATAATATTTAAATCAGACGATCCATAATTGTTAGAAGGATCCCTTGACAATAAGCTGTTCACAAACTGTCACTTTGCTAGGAAGTCAGTGTTTAATTTCCCTGAAGTACACCACAGGACAAATGAGGTTTTACACATTGACAATTCATATCAATGGAATGTCTATATAATACAGGACAGTACTGGCCCTCCAGAGTGAGAGAAACTCTTTATAGTTACTGTCCACTTTGACCAAGAGATGAGGATCCTAAACAGAGGACCTCTTTTATCAACCCTATATTATAAATTTCATCCCGGGTCGTAGGCGCATCCGTGCGCTGCTGGAGAGCGGCGCCACTACCCGCATGTCGGGCCGCGGGCACGCTCATTCTCCTGTGAGTCCCCCAGCTTACTTACCCGGCCACACTCCTGCTGCGGTCTCTGTCCCTCAGCGTGCGTGGTCCCGCTCCCTAGAACGCGCACGCGCCGGCAGTGTTAGATTTAGAGGGCCAGTGCACCGGTAATTTTCTATTGCCAGTCGATGCCCCTATTTAAGCCTGCCCCTTCCTGGTACTCCTGTCGGATCTTTAGTGCCCTGTTGCCTATAGAAAAAGTGTTTATCAGTCTCGTCTATATCCTGTGTACCGTACCTCGACCACGAATCTTTGCCGCCAATCCTGACCTTACCGCCTGTCCCCGACTATGTCTTGCCTTATGATTTTGTACCATGCTAAACCGCAGCTGCCACTGCAAGCAAGTCACGTCAGGGGTAGCGACCTGGTAGACTCCCGCCGCAGCAAGTCCATCCCGCTTTGCGGTGGGCTCTGGTGAATACCGGGACCTACTTAGATTTCGCTCCCTGGTGTGGCTTATACCATCACTTGCGGTGGTCCAGTGGATCCTCTACTGCTGACCGTGACAGTAAGATCCGGCCATGGATCCCGCCAATGTGCCTCTTCCGAGTGTCTCTGATCTTACCACCATCGTGGCTCAGCAGTCCAAACAGATTGCGCAGCAAGCGCAACAGCTTAACCAGCTGACATCTATGATGCAGCAGCTCCTCGCCTCTCAGAAGCAGCAGTCAGCCACTGTGGCAGCTCCTGTAACAGTAGCTCCGGTAATGTCCGCCGGCCTCAAGCTACGGCTGTCCATGCCTAAAAAATTTGATGAGGACCCTAAGGCCTGCAGGGGTTTCATCACCCAATGCTCCCTCCACGTGGAACTTATGGCTGGTCAGTTCCTGTCTGAAAGGTCTAAGGTGTCCTTCATGGTCAGTCTTCTTTCTGGAAAAGCCCTGGCCTGGGCATCTCCACTTTGGGACCGAGGTGACCCCTTCATGGCTGATCTCAGTACTTTTCTTCAGGAGTTCCGAAGTGTGTTAGAGGAACCCGCCCGTGCATCCTCTGCAGAAACCGCATCGCTGAACTTGCAACAAGGGAACTCCTCCCTGGGGGACAACACTGTACAATTTTGCACTCTGGCTTCTGAATTAGCCTGAAATGAGGCAGCATTGTGTGCCGCATTCAATAAGGGTCTATCAAGCCAGATTAAGGATGCCCTCTCCGCCACGGACCTTCCATCTCCCCTGAGTAACCTCATCTTCCTAGCCACTCGGATTGACGTCCGTTTCTCAGAAAGGCAAGAGGAACTTCGTCTGGAGCGCGAGTCGGCCAGGACACGTCATCTCCCTCGCTCGGCTCCTGTATTCCAAAGGCCGCCACAACAGTCTACCCCACCGGCTGCAGAGGAGCCCATGCAGGTGGACAGGGCCCACCTCTCCTCACAGGAGCTGTCTCGACGAGGGGGGGAGAACCTGTGCCTCTATTGTGCCAGCCCCGAACACTTCCACAGTGGCTGTATGCTCCGTCCCCAGCGTCCGGAAAACGCATGCACCTGGGCTATGTGGGAGAGGCGTCCTTAGGTGTGAACAATCCCTCTCCTCATTTGACTATGCCCGTTCTCGTTGGGTTTGGACCTGGAATCCGGTTTCAAGCTTTGGCTTTCCTGGACTCTGGATCAGCTGGGAACTTCGTGGACGCAGCCTTAGTGTCCAAGCATAATCTCCCGGTGGTCCACCTGGAGAAACCACTTGCCATCTCCTCTGTCAGTGGGGAGATCCTCAGTGATCCAGTTCAGTTCCGTACCGAACCTTTGTCCCTTCAGGTGGGGCACTATATAAGGAGAGACTGACCTTCCATGTGTTACCACGGTCATTCTCGTCTATTCTTCTGGGTCTCCCCTAGTTGCAACAACATGCCCCAGTGCTCGATTGGAAAACAGGCGAAGTCTTGCGTTGGGGACAAGGTTGTCGTTCGCGCTGTCTGGTGGCACCCCGCCTGGTGCTTTCCGCTTCTCCTCTAGTAACGTCTAAACCTTTGGCGGGCCTCCCCACTCCCTATCAAGAATTTGCGGACGTTTTCTCTGAGAAGCCACTAGATACTCTATCTCCTCCTCGTCCCTATGACTACCCAATCGACCTGCTACCCGGCATCCTCTCCTCCCCGGGGCAGGATCTATCCGCTGTCTGTGACGGAGACTCAGGCTATGGCTGCTTACATCCAGGAAAATCTTCAGAAGTGGTTCATTTGTAAGTCCTCCTCAACAGCCGGGGCAGGGTTCTATTTCGTAGTGAAGAACGATGGCTCCCTACGTCAATGTATCGATTACCGAGGTCTCAACAAGATCAATGTAAAGAACCATTACCCCTTGCCAATGATCACCAAGCTTTTTGACCGGCTCCGTGGAGCCAAGATCTTTTCTAAACTGGACCTAGGTGGTGCCTACAACATCATCTGGATTCGTGAAGGAGACGAGTGGAAGACGGCCTTCAACACTCGAGATGGGTACTTCGAGTATCTGGTGATGCCCTTCGAGCTCTGTAATGCCCCCACAGTCTTCCAGGAGTTTGTCAACGATATTTTCAGAGACCTCTTATACACCTGTGTGGTCGTCTATCTGGATGACATCCTGATTTTTTTCATAGGATCCAGAGTCCCACCAGGCCCGTGTGTGACAGGTTCTCAGGTGTTTACGCGCTAACCGTCTTTATGCGAAGTTGCAAAAGTGTCTCTTCCACAAGACAAGTTTCCCCTTTCTCGGCTACATTATCTCGGACAAAGGTCTACTAATGGATCCCACGAAAGTGTCTGCTGTCCTGCAATGGCCACGTCCGGTGGGCCTCCCTGTCATACAGAGATTTTTGGGCTTCGCCAACTACTATAGGCAGTTTGTGCCTCACTTCTCCGTGCTGGTATCCCCAATCGTGGCACTCACCAAAAAGAATGCTAACCCGAAGTTATGGCCACCAGTGGCCTAAGAAGCCTTTGTAAAATTTAAATATGCATTCGCTTCCGCACCCGTGCTTTCTCGGCCTGATACGGAAAAAACATTCTTCTTGGAGGTCGACGCCTCCTCCGTGGGAGTCGGGAATATGCTCACCCAAAAAGGGCCCACTGGCAAGACCCTCACGTGTGGCTTCTTCTCTAGAACCTTTTCCGTGGCAGAGAGGAATTACTCTATTGGGGATCGGGAACTGCTGGCCATCAAATTAGACTTGGAAGAGTGGCGCTACCTTCTCGAAAGAGCTCATCACCTGGTCAATGTTTACACTGACCACAAGAATCTGACTTATCTTCAGACGGCCCAACGGCTAAATCCACGGCAGGCTCGCTGGTCGCTTTTCTTTTCTCGGTTTGACTCTCTCATTCATTTCCGCCGGCTGAAAAGAATGTCAAGGCGGATGCTCTCTCCCGCGCTTCAGACGTGATAGGGAATGAACCTGCTCCCCGGCACATCATTCCTCCTGAATGGCTGATTTCCGTGGCACCAGTAGATCTTCAACGAATCCCTCGAGGTAAGGCATACGTACGCCCGGCTCTGCAGAAAAGGATTCTTAGTTGGGGACATTGCTCTCGAGTGGCTGTACAAAAGTCTTGCTCCCTGATCTCTCACTTCTATTGGTGGCCTGATCTCATTATAGATGTTCGTGAATTCGGGGAATCTTGCACTTCCTGTGCCCGGAACAAGTCGCCACATCTCAGGCCGGCGGGTTTGCTTCAACCACTACCAATCCCCAATTGCCCTTGGACTCATGTGGCTATGGATTTTATCACGGATCTTCCTCCCTCCTCCGTTAGTCCGATAGGCCCCCCCTCGCCACACGGCTGCACGGCCGGGTCACAGATCCAGCCATGCCGCCATCACGTCCACCGCCTGCACCGCGTGGTGCAAGCAGCAGCCGAGGCTGAACAGCCAAGATCCTCTGATCCCAGCCGTTCAGCCCCCAGGAGGCCGCGGGGCAGGCGTGCGATGTGATGACGTCATCGCTCGCCTGCTCCCGCGGCCCGCAGTCTGCTGCGAGCGGCCGCCGGCTCCAGACCAGAAGAAGAGAGAAGAGAAGGGGAAGGAGGAAACCAGGCAAGTATTATTATAATTATTTTTTTAAACTAATTACTAGCCCTGCCTGCCTACAAACTAGCCCTGCCTACAGATTAGCCCTACCTGCCTACAAACTAGCCCTGCCTGCCTACAAACTAGCCCTGCCTACAGACTAGCCCTCCCTGCCTACAGACTAGCCCTGCCTACAGACTAGCCCTGCCTGCCTACAAACTAGCCCTGCCTACAGACTAGCCCTACCTGCCTACAAACTAGCCCTGCCTGCCTACAAACTAGCCGTCTGCCTACAAACTAGCCCTGCCTACCTACAAACTAGCCCTGCCTGCCTACAAACTAGCCCTGCCTGTCTACAAACTAGCCCTGCCTGCCTACAAACTAGCCCTGCCTGCCTACAAACTAGCCCTGCCTACAGACTAGCCCTGCCTGCCTACAAACTAGCCCTGCTTGCCTACAAACTAGCCCTGTCTGCCTACAAACTAGCCCTGCTTGCCTACAAACTAGCCCTCTCTGCCTACAAACTAGCCCTGCCTGCCTACAAACTAGCCCTGCTTGCCTACAAACCAGCCCTGCCTACAGACTAGCCCTGCCTGCCTACAAACTAGCCCTGCCTACAGACTAGCCCTGCCTGCCTACAAACTAGCCCTGCCTACAGACTAGCCCTGCCTGCCTACAAACTAGCCCTGCCTTCCTACAAAATAGTCCTATCTGTATAAAAACTAGCCCTGCCTGCCTACAAACTAGCCCTGCCTACAGACTAGCCCTGCCTACCTACAAACTAGCCCTGCCTACAGACTAGCCATATCTGCCTAAAAACTAGCCCTGCCTGTCTACAAACTAGCCCTGCCTGTCTACAAACTAGCCCTATCTGCCTACAAACTAGCCCTGCCTGCCTAAAAATTCGCCCTGTCTGCCTAAGAACTAGCCATATCTGCCTAAGAACTGGCCCTGCCTGCCTAATAACTGGCCCTGCCTAATTACTAGCCCTGCCTGCCTGAGAACTAGCCCTACCTGCCTAATTACTGGCCCTGCCTGCCCAAGAACTAGCCTTATTTGCCTAGAAACTGGCCCTGCCTGCCTAAGAACTGTCCCTGCCTGGGTAAATATTGGCCCTACCTGACTAATTACCTGGGACAGCCCCAGCTACCTGCTTTAAGAGGTCTTTATACTTACCTGCCTAATAGGGGGGCTTGAATACCTACCTAATGGGGGTCTACATATTTACATGCCACTTATATGACTCTTTTCATTTCTAATTTTTAGGATCTAACATACACTGTTTGTGTACAATTACTGTGTAGGGCACCAAAATGGGCACTATTACTATTTGGGGCTCTATGAATGGGAGTTTGTTCATAGTTGGGAATTGATAGGAAAGTGCTGGAAAAGAGAGGCGTCTAAGATGTATTTGTGATAAATTCTACAGGGGCGAGTAGTGACCGGGAGAAGAAGACATTGCATGCTGTACCGTATGGAGAAAGAAAGGGAAGAGAACGACTCATCAGAGAAGACATAATGGAGGCTTGGGCCAGATGGAGATAAAAAGGAGAAGAGAACAACTCCCATCAGAGATGACGTCTCCTGTGAGTCCCTGCTGTCAGGGGTCATTTTACTTCTGTGTTGAATCAGTGCTGTGTTCATGTGATGGTGACCTGACTACTGGAGATCTGATTGGTGGTTCTTGTATAGTGTCAGTGTAGGCTTGTCCCTGATTGTAAAGCAAATACACACCTGACTCTGTGATGAGGGGTTTCTCTGCACCACTGTTTCCTTCTTGCTTGTGTTTAGGGGGCTCTCACACAGAACGGTTTTGGTGCATTTTTTGATGCGTTTCTTTTTGTGCAGATATGTTCAGCATTAACTGCTCTGTCTTTCTGCACAAAAACGCACCAAAAACACATCAAAAACGCTCCAAAAATGCTCTGTGTGAAAGCACCTTTATAGTGTAGTTTGTTTTAGAAAGTGGTGATGTGCGAGAACAAGGAAAATTAAAAAAAAAAAAATTTAAGTGGATATTGTATGTGGGCTGGTGGGGGCTTTGTGCCAGGGCTGATTTTTATTCCCAGTCTGGCCCTGGTTGTATGGGTAGTCACCGATCGGTTCTCAAAGATGGCTCATTTTGTCCCTCTGCCGGGTTTTCCCTCTGCTCCTCATCTCACAAACTATTCTTCCAGCACATTTTCCAGTTGCATGGACTTCCTCTGCATATCGTCTCGGACCGTGGAGTCCAATTCGTGTCTAAGTTGTGGCGCTCCCTCTGTGCCCAGCTACAGGTTAAATTGGATTTCTCCTCAGCATACCATCCACAGACCAATGGACAAGTTGAGAGGATTAATCAGGTCCTGGGCAACTACCTACGCCACTTTGTTTCGGCACGTCAAGACGACTGGGCTAACCTGTTACCCTGTGCAGAATTCTCGTATAATTCCTTAGATTCGGAGTCTGCTGGGGCCGTTCCCTTTTTCATCGTCTACAGGCAACTTTCACGCCCACTGCTGCCCTTCTCGGTGCCCTCTGAAGTCTGAAATTTTCTGAAAAGACCTCTGGTCAGAAAACTTGTATTGTTTGGCTGAATGTGCATTAGGACCTCTGAGATTATCCAGCAGCAATCAGATAAAAGTCTGCTTACTGCTCTTTATATAGTAGTGGTGCCAGGGTGAAGCATCATAAGACACTACCCTGACATCACTGGATGCAGGGATGATGTCACATCCCCTATAGCAAGCACATAGCTTTCCCATGATAAAAACGGATTTCTGTGGGGGATCTTTCTTGGATGCTAGATAGGCTATCCAGTGTCATAGACAGCTGGGTGATTCCACATTCCCACATAAATCAGAGTTACAATGATGAGATAGCTGTGTACCTGCTGTGGGGACAGGGGCGTCGCTAGGCTCAAGCCCTGAATATAATGCCTACTGCCCCAAATCAATTGTTCCCTGGCCCTCAGTAGTAGTGTCGCATTGTTAGATCTCTTAAGAGAACCAACGATGCTGCGACTACTGATGCTTGAAGTTCTGCTGTTACAGCCCTGTGCAGGGGAAGTATTGGGAGAGGACTGGTTTGCAGTGAGTCGGGCAGACAGTGATCAGGGAAGAAGGCAGGCAACTCTATTTCCTTAATTGGCTGCTACCTATACAATTGATAACAGCTGTGACACTTATTCAGGGGATACATGTACAATGGCAGGGGTGAGGTCTCAACCCCTACCATAGGACTAGCAGACTGCGACTACAGAGATGCAGAGAAGGGTGAACAGCTGAACTATCCCTTCTGCGATGTCACCCAGTGAATAATAAGTTCGGCAGGAGGCGGGGCCAGGAACCATGAGAACTGAAGAGGGGCGGAACCAGGAACAATGAGACCCAAACATAGGTGGAGTCAGGAGCAATGTAAAACGAACAGGGGCAGGACCAGGAGGATGCGGGGCAGGGCCAAAAAGGGGCAGAGCAAAGCGACAGTGCAAGATATAGAAAGGAAAATAAAAAAGGAGGAAATGAGTCTTCAAGAGAGAAGGAGCATTGGAGGTATCAATAAGAAACTCTCAAGGCTGCAAGTGACCAGGGATCTGTAGTGACAGTTAAACAGCAAGCCCAGAAGACCAGATAAGTTGAAACCACAAATCCAAGCCATACTCGCTGTCACCTGGTTTATAAAGGTTTCCCAATCTCAGCTTCTTCCTGCAGCCTCTATTTAATTGACTGCTGAAGAGAGAGAGCTGTCTGTTTAGCTGAGGTGGTGGAAGGAATCTGCAGAATGGACTCCTCTCTCCTTGCCGCAGTGACTTCTCCCGCCCCCTGCTCACCTTCAGTCCTTTTTCATGTCTGCATTGAAGGTTCTGATCAGAACCTCTGTCACAGAACTGACAAACGGAAGCCATGGGATCAGTTTCACAACAGATACCCCTGACGCCCGACAGACCGCATTAACCCCTTCCTGACATTAGACGTACTCATACGCCCTATCCGGAAGTGCGTTCCCGCAAATAGACATATGGCTACGTCCTGGCAATCGTATGGGATTGCAGGTGAGCCCCGCACGATAGCTACATAGGATCAGGGGTATATTACCGCTGGCCTCATACCGCAAGGTGATTAACCCTTCATTATCGCGACACATCATGGTCGCGATAATGAAGCTGCAGGCAGGAGGAGTGAGCTCCTCCTGCCTGCAATCCAGCGCAGCAACGGCGCTGTGCGCCCTTACTGGTCCACTCGTCCGACACCCGGATTGTGGGCATGGTGATTGACAGTCACCATGGCGAGCAGTACACAGCAGCAATGCTGTGTACCGGTCTACTATTGTAACAGCAATCCTCAGTATTTTCATCACCATGCCTTCCAAAAACAGATTTAAAACTGATCAAAAAGTCTTGTCCCCCCCCCACGTCAATTCATCCCTCAAAAAAACAAGCCCCCCCACAGCTCCGTGCACAGAAAAATAAAAAAATGTATGACTCTCAGATTATGGCAATGCATAAACTTATTTTCCTTTTTGAATAGAAGTGTTTTTATTGTGTAAAAGCAGTAAAACATAAAAAATATTCAAATTGGGTATCGTTGTAATCATACCAACCTGCTGAGTAAAACTAGCATGTCATTTATACCGCACGTGACCGCTGTAAAAAGTAAAAATAAAAAACACAACCAGGAATGCTGTATTTTGTTCAAAATGCCTCACAAAAACCTTACAAAAAGAGATCAAAGCGTCATATGCCCCCATAATGGTACTAATAAAAACATCAACTCATCCCACAAAAAACAAGCGCATAATCAGCTCTGTATATAGAAAAATTAAAAAGTTGTGTCTGTCAGAATAGGACAACACAAAAATGCAATTTTTTTTATAGATCTATTTCTATTGTGTAAAAGTAATAAAACATAAAAAGCTATATAAAATTTATATCATTGCAGTTGTACCGATCTGCAAAGTAAAGTTATCCACTCACTTACACTGCACGGCATACACTGTAAAATTGAAGCCCAAAAAACAATGACATAACTGTGGTTTTTTCTCTCCATTTTCATGGCCCAATGGGATCCCTAGATGGAATCTCTGAGGGGTCTTAAATCCAAAATGGGGTAACTTCTGGAAGGTTTCACCTGTTCTGGTACTTTGGGAGCTTTGCACATGTAACATGGCACCCACCAAAGTCTGCGTTCCAAAAGCCAAATAATACTCCCTTCTTATACGCCCTGACGTGCCCAAACAGTAGTTTACACCCACATTTAGGGTATTGCCGAACTTGAAAGAAATTGCGTAAAATTTGGGATCCTTTTTTTCCAGGATTCGTTTTAAAAATAAAACATTTTCAGCTAAAATTGCAGATTGTTGGAAAAAAATTATTTTTTTCATTTTCACAGCCTAACGCTAAAAAAATTTGTGAAACACCTGTGGGGTCTATATGCTCACTACACCGATGGACATATTTCTTAAGGGGTTTAGTTTCCAATATGGGGTGTTTTTAGGGGTGTTTATTAAGTTTTAGCATCTTAGGGTGTCCGCAAACCTGAAATGGCGCCTAAATAAAATCGTAATGAAAATTAGACCCCAAAGTTCGGTAGGTGCTTCTCCTACTCTGGTGCTTATGGTTGAGCCAAATAGCGCACCAACTATAGTATATTCACAATCATTCACATAGGAAGGGAATGGCATTTTGAGCAATTGTTCTATTGAGTTAAATAAATTAATCACCAAATATGAACAACAACATCTTGAAACCCTTGCGGGTGAAGTTTCTGCTCTGGATTCTGAACTTTCCAAATTCAAACAGCTAAAACAATATACTAAGGAATTGGACAAAATGCAATCAAATCTGTCTACCCTCGAAGCTACAATTATGGCCAAAAAGAAAAACAAGTTCCAGTGGGATATTACTGATTATGATACAGATATGGTATGGTATACAACAGCAATAAGTAAACCAATAGGTAAAACTGGCAGCAGCTCACCGAAAGTGATGTTTCACAACTTCCATGTAACCGGGCTGGATGGACCTTTCATCCTCGCACGGTGTCCCGGCTCTCAGTTCAAAAGCCCAAAGCAAACTCAAGAAGATGCATGAAGCAAAACGGACCCAGCGGTAACGGTGAAATCGGTGCTATTCTTTATTTCATTTCAATACATCAAATGGAGGGTGCAGGGGGGACCCACAAACCGACGACGTTTCGGGCTTAGGAATAGACCTTGTTCATGGTCACGTTTATTTTCAACATAATGTGATAGTTTAAATGGGGAGGGAAAAAGGAGGGATGTGCTTAACAGACATTCACGTCATTTCCATATCCGTTACAATAAAGTTAAAAAATAAATTTTTAACAGGGATATTGGAGAAGGTACTAGGGGATATTTCTGCTCCAATAGTTTTGCTACGTTTTGCCACCAAATGTATACCTTCATCCACTAGATCAGCCAAAATTCTGTCCTGTCTTAAAATGTTTATATTTTTAAAGAACAATTTTCTAATTGAATTGAATTATGGCTTTGTAAAGCTGATTGGACCATACAGTTCAATAGTGCTGTTTGGTTTTTTTTTGGGGAAACTAACAAGTATCCAGGGTTTTCCCTTGGATTCTTCTTTTGCTCGATACATTTGTTTTTTATTGTTTCTCTCATTTTAAGTCTGAGCATCAATAATATCTACTTGACTGTAAAAATCAGGATTCCACAGTTGCAAGCTTGCGTGCTGATGAACTCCCCCACTGGATAGAATCGATGGTGTTGTGACTGGGGGGGTGGCAGCTATTGGCACGTTAAAAAATTGTGTTTCCGCTGGTAGTGGTTATTATACAGTGAGTAGTTGATAACCTGTTATTGTCTGGATCTTCCCGTTTAATAATATATCCATAAAAAAATGGCAATACTGTTTTTTTTACTGCATAGGTGAAGAGTAAGTTAACAACACTTTTATCATAAGATAAGTTATAAATTCTGGGTATGGAGCCACATCACGACCCCAGACAAACAAGGAGGTAGTATATGTAGCACCCATTCAGGAACACACTATGAGGAGTGAAAGGAATTTTTAACCATATATATACATTGTTGCTCACATCATCCCTTGATTAAATTCCCAAAGAGAGAGAGCAGAGGCGAGGGACCCCAAGCAATTGCGTAGTACAGATGATTAAATTAATAATAATTGCTACGATAGTTAAGAAATCTATGCTTTCCAATAAGAAGATTTGTAGCTCTTCTGGGTATATCCTTTGTTTTTTAGGTGGTATTGTACAGCTACTCTAACTAGAGATTGGGGTATATTTGAATAGAGGCTGGTTACATCAAGACTTAGCCAGTTTTTAAACTCAGTGACATTGGAAATTACGGAAAAAACTTTTTAGGACAGTGGCTATGTCTTTAAGGTATCCAGGGTAGTGCAGATTCAAGGGCCTGAAGGTGTTTATCTACCCATCTGTTCAGTTTTTCTCCTATACTCCCACAGCTGGAAACTATGGGGCGTAGTTGAGGTGGGAATATTCCCTTATGTATCTTTGGGACCCCATAAAAGACCGGTGTTTTTGGATTTTTTTCTTCCATATAATTCTTATCTTTTATATTAATGTCCAATGCTTTCACCTCTTCTAAAAGTTTAGATAATTAAATTTTTATGTCTTCAATGGGATTTTTAGTTAATTTGCGATAGATTGTTACTTCATTTAATATTTTCATTACTGATTTTAGGTATAGTGCACTGGTCCATTTACCCAAATGTGGGCCCCCCCCTTTTTTCCCCTTTTTTTTTGATAAGATTTTTATTTTTTTTTAATTTTCTAAGTTTCTTTTAAAAATTTTTTTCTAGAATAATTTGGATTTGTTTCCCTTTTTTATTTTTTTTTTTAAAAGAGTTTTAAGTTTTTCTTTTCCCCTGGTTGCTTGAAAACTATCCCTGGCTTCCACTCTAGCCTTTTTTTTGGGTTTAAAAATTTGGGGGTTTCCCCCGGGTTTGGGATGGACAAGCACGTTTTTTTTTACTCCCTTTTCCTTTCCTGCAAAAACCTGTAAAAATTAAGAGAGACATTTGTTCCTTAAATAAAAAATTCTTTGAAATCATTGGTCCCCATACTCAACAGGTTTTTATTTTATTTTTTTGCCCTTCCCCAAAGGCCTGTATGTTTTTTTCTTTTAAAAAGCGTTTAACCGTCAAAAGGGTTTATGAACTTTTTTGAAGAAACCAAAGAGATTAAAAAAAGAAAAAATGATTGGGGGGTGAAAAAATTTTGACCTTTTTTTTGACTTAAAATTGATGGTCCGTAAGAAATTTTGGGGTTTGGGGTAAGCACATGCATTTTTTACAGTCCTCTTCTTTTTTTGTGGGAAATTCTATCCTATTTTTAAGTTTTCTTTCTCGTAACTCCTTTCTGTTTTTTTACTACAGTGTTTTCTTCCTCCTCTTCTTCTGTGTCGTTTTTTTGCCTTAAGATTTTTTCCTTTGTTTGACTCTTGTACATTAGTTGTCTGATTAGTAGATTTACTTCTTGTAGTAAGACCTTCTGCTAATGAGCAATCTGAATCTGACGTGCCTGCAGAAGTATGCTCGATGTCTGAAAAGCTCACTTCCTTTCTATTTCTTCTATATTTGCCTTGCCGTCTGAGAATGGATCTTGGTTTTCTATCATATTTCCAGTTATATACTCTTTCTTTCTCATAATCATCAAAATCTTTTGAGTATTTTTTTTTTTTTATATACTATGATATATACTATATACTATGAAACGGAATACCTTTAAAACAGATAAGGACACAAAAAAACAGTATAACATAAAAAAGTTTATTAACTGTGATACCAATCATCTAGTATATGCCATCCATTGTGTATCCTGTAGTAAAACCTATATAGGCAGCAGTATCCGCAGACTAAAAACTTGTATATCTGAACATTTAAACAGCATCAAGAAAGGCCAGACATCTCACTCCAGGGCCTCCAAACACTTTATAGAGGTCCATGCACAAAGCCTGCAATGTTATGGTTTAGAAAAAGTTGAGAGCCCAAGAAACGGAGGAGACTGGCAACACCTCGTGCGCATGCGCGAGGCATTCTGGATTTACGAGTTGGATACGAGGGCTCCCCGAGGCTTAAATTATAGAAATGATTTAGCTTACATATACTAAGGTATTTATTGATATGCCCTTGATTCTTGTCAGATATATGCTCTTTTTATGTATCAAAATATGTGGATGCGACTATACACAATTGTTTCATAAATGTATTTTTTAACTTTATTGTAACGGATAAGGAAATGACGTGAATGTCTGTTAAGCACATCCCCCCTTTTTCCCTCCCCTATTTAAACTAACACATTATGTTGAAAAAACGTGACCGTGAACAAGGGCTATTCCTAAGCCCGAAACGCGTCGGTTTGTGGGTCCCCCCTGCACCCTCCATTTGATGTATTGAAATGAAATAAAGAATAGCACCGATTTCACCGTTACCGCTGGGTCCGTTTTGCTTCATGCATCTTCTTGAGTATGGTATGGTATAGCTGGAATACGCTGTCATCAAGTGACTTTCCCAGATCTATCCTGAGGAATACTAGAGGTTACAACAGAAGAGCCTCTAGCAATAGAAGAAACAACAGAGTCAGTTTTGACTCAGATTCATCAGAACCTGATAATGGTTCTAACGATAATGCCAGTATCACCTCTAGTAATGCTAGTGTATCCTCCAATATGTCAGTTAAATCTGTGCCAAAAAACGGAGAAAGCGCAGGGGTGGCAGAAAACACAAATGTGGTCAAAAGGAAAACCAGAAAAAAACAGATAAATATACAGGAAAATACACAGGACATTGACTTTTTGAACCTTTCTAACATAGTCTTAACAGACATTCACCAGAAAGTTTTGAAAAAAGGTTTTAATTTTGTCGTTAAACAATCGTTTTATCTTTTTTTCTACCATCAAGGGTGTAAATAAGTTCATTAGGGACTTAACAATAAAAAGAAATTTTTCGCATGAACAAGAGGAACATGAGCCACAACAGTCAAATACTGCCATACAAAATCAGTTTGTTGGTCTCAGCTTTCAGGAGCAATTATCGCTTATGACACTGCAAGACTTTAACGATTCACAAGAAGCTATTGAAATTTCGGTATCTGAATTCAGGACAAGAAATCCTTATTTCAATTCCTGACATACAATTTAAGATGGCAGACAAGGGGGGTACAATTGTAGTAATGAGTAATTCTTTGTATCTTTCACAAATGCTCTTGCTGCTCTCTGATTCTGATACTTACTCACTACTTAAAGGCAATCCGACTAATCAATTTCAGGATGAACTGTATGTTCTACTACAGGAGGGATTTGCTTTTGGTATTTTTTCTGCAGCTCAGATGGATCAGTTGAGGGTCACCGATCCAGTTGTTCTGTCATTGTACGGATTACCCAAAATTCACAAAGACAAGTCATGTCCATCAATGAGACCAATTGTTTCAGGAATTGGGTCCCTCAACGAGCCCCTGGGTGAATGGGTGGACTTCTGTTTACAACACTTGGTCAAACATGTGCCTGTTTTTTTACAGTATACACGTGATGTCCTCATAAATATGCAGAACATACAATGGCACAGTCATTTTTGTTGGGTAAGCTGTGACGTACAGTCACTTTATACTTCCATACCACTGGACATCGCCTTGCTTGCTTTAAATTTTCATTTTTCCAGGTTTAGTACCTTTTCTATTGAGTTACAGTTATTCATTGTTTCAGTGGTGAGGTATTTAATGACACACAATTATTTTTTGTTTAATAACAAATATTATTTACAGTTATGTGGTGTCTCCATGGGAGCCAAGTTCTCTCCATCTCTTGCAAACTTGGTTATGTCTTGGTATGAGAGCATGTACATTTTTTCAGACATTAATCCCTTTGTGGGCGATGTCCAGTGGTATGGAAGGTACATTGATGATATGCTGTTTGTGTGGAGGGGATCAAGGAATAATATAGTACAATTTATGAACTATTTGAACAACAATCCGTGCAATTTGGTTTTCACATTTAATGTACATCCAACAGACATGCCGTTTCTTGATCTCTATTTAACAGGTATTGAGGGGCAGACAGTACATACTAAATCATTTAAGAAGGAAATATCAGGCAATACAATTCTGCACTTTGATAGTGATCATCCAAGACACACAAAAACATCAGTACCGGTAGGGGAGCTTACCAGAGCCAAGCGAAACTGCACATCGCAAAGGACCCCTTTTCGTGGAAAACCCCAAAAATATTCCAAAAAAAGTCTTACAAACTTGGGGATATCCCCAAATTTGGGGGCTTTCCGGCACACAAATTGTGGGTCAAAAAAAGTCCACTCCCGGGACTCTCTCAAAGTCGTCCACTAAAACATTCTTATAAACCAACCGTTGTAATCAATTTTAGTGCCCATTTTTCTAAAATCAAAGATATCATTCTGCATAACATTCCGATCTTGTATGACGATCCCATATTGCGAGACATTTTGTCGCAGGGATGCCGCGTAGTGACTAAACGTCCAGCCACCATTAGTGATCGCATTGTAAAAAATATGTTTAATTCTGTAAGGTCGCACAGCACATGGTTAAGTCAATATGGATTCTACAAAAAGTGGGTTTTTATCCCTTTTAAAATTGCCCTTTCACACTAAAGTAAAACCAAAAAATTTTAACCCAAATTTCCCCCAAAAAAATTTTTCAAGGGTTAAACAAAAAACTAACTTGTAAATTTTAAACTTGGTCATTTTTCTCATTGAAAGTCCCGGGAATTTTTTTAATTTATTTTATGTAGGATCTACATCCCGCAAATTTAAAACACGCATTTCTGAACATCGCAATTATATAGAAAACCCCGGGTTTCGGGACAATTCAAAAGCTGCCCGTCATTTTTTTTTTGAAAACAAAAATTTTGTACAAAAATTTTTAAAGGGAATTTGAAAAGATGGGGTTTTTTCCCACCAAAGGGGGTGGGGACCACGAAGTTTTCTGTTGGATAGAGAACTTTTGGATAACACCCCTTAGATCCCCCATTTCCCCAAAAATGGCCCTAAATTTATTAAAAACTAAATTTTATATCACCTTTAAATTTCCCATATTTTTTAAAATTTTAGAAATCATGATGGGATATAAATTTTAAAAAAAAAACACTAATTGGTAAATTTAGTTAATATTTGTCAGGCCGAAAAAAAACATACGCCACCCAAATTTCCCAGCCCATTTGCTAAAGTATTGCAAAAGTGTTGTTCCAGGGGAAGGGCAAAAAACCCCATAAAGGTAAAGCCAATTGTCCCTAAAAGTTGGGAAAAAAATTTGTTTTTCTGACTCCAAATCTTGGCAATGGGAAAAAATTTCCTTTGGAAATCATGCCCCCCCTCCAAAACCCTAGCCCCACATAACTTGTTATATTTAAAAATCTAAAAATTTATCCAGACCTTCTTCAGAATCCTAGTCACTATAATTTTTTTAGGTTACACGCCCCATAAAATGACCCAAACCCCTTCTTAAAACTCTGTTATTGAATTCACCAGAAAAATTTGCTCTTGCAGAGAGTTCCCAGTCCAACCCTCAAACCCATAAAGAATCCCTTTCTTTTTTTTAAGTAGAAATTTTTTTTCCTCAAGATTTAGAGGATTTCCCGGGGGTTTAATACAGTCGGGTTTTATAAATAAATCTTTAGGGGAAATTTTAAATTACTGGCCCTTAATATATTTAAAATATTTATTATGTCCCCCCGAAGCCGCCTTTTCTCAAAACAAAATAACACAAACCCTTTGCTAATTTTTCCCTGGATATTGCAGTCCCCCCACCCTTTTTAAATTATTTTTGTTGCCCCCCTTTTAAAAACCGTTCAAGCTCAAACAATGTTTTTTCCCCTGTGCACGGGTTCCCCAAAACTGTACACAATTTCCCCATGTTTTGGTCAAACCCAGTGATTGTAAGGGGGAGAAAAAATTTTCCCTCATTTTCATCAAAACCCTTTTAATTAAACCCAGGGATCCCTATTAGCCTTGGCTGCTGCTGCCTGACCTGGCTGCTACAGTTAAGTTTACTTTCCCCCAGGATTCCCAAGCCCTTCTCCATGTCATTTTTACCCAGTTTTTTCCCCAATTTAACTTTTAATCAAAAAATTTTTAATTTTCCCCCCTATGTGCATAACCTTACTTTTACTTTTTTAAAAACCTCATCTGCCACTTCTCTCCCCCAGGCCCCAAACCCTTTATCCAGATCCCTTTGTGATAACAAAATTATCCCAATTTTGGGGGATTCCTTTAAAAGAGCTTATTATCATTCAAAAAATTGTTTATTCTACTGGCCAACCCCTGTGTAAAAAAAATTTATGGAAATATTTCAAAGGATGGGGCCCCAAATACCCCTTGTAACGGGGACCCAAAATCTGAGTAATTTCCCGGGTTAATTCCCATCCTTTTTTTTTCAAATCATGAGCCATTTGTTACCCATTTTTCCCTCCCAAAACCTTTTTATGGGGAAAACAGTATGTAAACTTTAGAAAAACCAAAAAAAAGCCCACCCCGTGCCTAAACCCCAAAAAAAGTCTGGGAACAAAAAACTTCCTCATAGGGGGGTGTAAAAAGTTGGGGGCTGACAGGCCCCGACCCTTTTCAAAACCCCCATGCGGGGAAAGGCTTTATACTTTTTAGTTTTGGGGGGGAAAAAATACGCAGGAAAACCCATCTCTTAGAAAACCTTCAAACATTTTCCCCACAAAAAAGGGGTTTTAAGCTTCCCGGCCTATATTTTCCCGGGTTCCACTTTTTGCCCCCTTTTTAAAAATTTTGGGGCCAACTTTTATCTATGCGCCAATCCGGGGGAAAAACCCCCCTTTATTATACAGCCCCCATAAATTTTTAAAAATAGGGGGATATCAAAACACATTACTTAACTCCCTTTTAGGACAACGGGGGAAAACCCGCCAAGGGCCCCGGGGGATTTTTTTCTTTTATTTAATTTTCCTAATGCGGAGCTGAAATTTTCCGGGGTTAGACAAAAACATTTAATTTGGGGAATTTAACCTCCTCCCTTTGCTCATCAAAGGAAGTCATCCCCCTTTCGGAAAATACAGTGGAGAAGAAATAGTTTAAAGGTTTGCTTTTTTTTTTAAATCACCCCCCTTTAGTCTTTTCCCTCAGTTCTTTTTAAAGGGACAAAATTTTTTCTTTTTTAACCTTTTTACTTTTTATATATTTAAAAAAAAATTTTTTGGGGTTTTAGTTTTTACTTTTTATGGTAAAAAACGTTTTTTCCTGTCCCCAAGCTTTTCGGCCTTAATAAATTTTTTTTACCTTTTATTTTTTTCCTTAAAGTTTTCTTAGCGCCTTTTCCCACTCCCCTTTCCTGTTTTAGTAGCTGAAACGCTTTTTTTTTCTTTTTTTATTGCCTCCTTTACACCCTCTTTTGTTTCCACATTGGGTTTTTCCTTTTTTTTTAATTATTTTTTTAACCAAAAGGTTTTGAAACCTTTTAAACAGTGGGCCCCTTAAGATTTTTTTTAAAGTTTCTCCCATTTTTTTTTTGTTTGCAAACCCATTTAAAAAACCTTGCCCCATTTCAATAGGGTTTAGGCCTTCTAAGCGGGGGAAAAAATTACCCTTCCAAATTTTCGTTTTTTTTTAAAAAGGATAAATGGAATTTTTAATTAAATTTTTGGTCACTATTCCCTAGTTTCCCCCTAAAACGTGAACCTTTTTTACCCCGGGTCAGTTTTTAGCAATATAAATTCTAAAGGGGCCTTTCCTCTATTTGGCCCGCACCTTTTGGGGGAAAGTTAATTATCCAAATTTAATAGACCAAAAAACCCTTTTTCCCCTTTGTGAGGCTACGGGTTTCAGATTCCCAATTTATGTCTGGGAAGTTAAAGTCCCCCAGAAAAAGCAACCCATTCTGTTAGTTTCCCTTAATATTTTCCCCTGAGGGAAATTTTCTTCTAGGGGTTTCTGTTATATTTGGAAGGCTAAAAGAAAGACTTCTTTTAAAAATTAAAATTTCTGTTATACCCCATGTATTTTTACCCTTAATAAATTCCACCTTTTTCTTTTACCTGAACCAATATTTTCCCGCAGGGGTTGGGTTCAGACGGGTTTTTAAACATAGAACATACACCTCCCCCCTTTCCCGGTGTTTACGGTCACTTCAAAAAGGGACGAAACCCTGCAAGTTAACCCCCCAGCCCGTAGTTCTCGCCCCACCCAAATGTTTTTCAGTTCCCCCCACTAAGGTTATATTTTTTCTTCTGCAATTAAAAATTCTAATTTTGATTGGTGAGACTCCGGGCTTTGGCCCACATGAAATTTAAAGGGTTTTTCCATTTTTTTTCCCTTTTCCCCCCCCTTTTTTCTTTTTAACTATTTCTACACCCCGGATTTATTACAATTCCCATTCTCTACCCTTCATATCTGCATGGTATATGTTTTATTTTCCCCTCCCCATTAGCCCCTATTTTAAATTTTCCCTTCCAGCCCCTAGCCATTTTTTTCCCCCAAATAAGCTGGACCCTCCCCCTTTAGGTGCGGCCGTCCCCAGCATAGAGTCTGTAGCCAAGAAAAGAAATCAGCCCAGTTCTCCAAAAAACCCCAAAACCCTCTTTCCTACACCAAATTTTTTGGGCCCCTTATTTTACCTCTCTAATTTTCTCTCCTGCCTCGCTGGTGTGGCCCGTGGAACAGGTAATATTTCTGAAAAAAATTAAACCCTTGGAGGTCCCCCGCCTTGACTTTTTGCCTAATTTCCCCGAAATAATTTTTAAGTACATTCCCCCCTAACTTCCCAACTTTGTCATTTTTGGGGGCCAATGTGGACCATGACAGCTGGTTCTCACAGCCCCACCCAGCAAACTGTCAGGGCCCCATCCGCCCAAAATGTCGGGGGCCTTGGCCCCAGGGGGAAACAACCCTACTTTCGACGATCCCCGGGCGTGTGGGAGTTTTCCCCTTTTTGTTTCCCCTTTTAAAGGAGTCCCCAACTTTTAAACACCTTTTCCTAGTCTGAAACCCCACTCCTATTCCCCAAACTTTTTGGACAAACAGAGGGTAGTGTTTTGCTGCCTTTAAATTTTTTTTGAGCCGACTTTCCCCCCCATTTTTTTCCCCCAATCTTGCAAAAATTTTTTGGGGTGTGCCGTTCAGGACTTTGCCTCCCCAACACTTTTTCCCCTTTCCCTTCTTTCCAAATGTTAAACCCCGCTAGCTGGGCCCCATGGTTTCCCCGCACTTCCATGGGTAAACCCTCCCCCCCCAACATCACCCCTTTGAGTGATTGCTCATTGGGGCAGCAAACTCGCTTCCAAGTTGGGAATGGCCCCTTTCCCCCGGGGTTTTTCCAAATTGTTTATTTAGGGCCCAGGATCGGGCTTCTAAATTGCATGTGCCACACCTGCACAGCGTATGGACCCTCGAACTGTTTTTTCCAAGGATTTGGGATACTTTTCACAGGTTTTGCACGGGCAAAGTCAAACATGGAATAAGGGGGAATGTTACCAAAAAAAAAAAAAATACAGATACAATATGAAAAAAATTTTATAATATGCCCTGTCTAAAAGCCCCAAATCTAAAGTCCCCAATATTAAGTCCCACACTTAAGCAAAACGACACTTGAGGCTACAGGGTTTAGGTAGGCTACAGGGGGTCCCAGAATGGTAGGCAGGCAATGTTTAGGTATGGTATAGGGGCCTATTTGTGCAGACAGGGTTAGGGAATGCTACGGAGGCCCCCCAGATTTTTGGGAGGGTTGGGCCAAGGCCCGGTCAAGGTTTTTTAAAAAGGTTTGGGTAAAAGGGTAAAATCACAGGGCCCTTTTATAAAAAAGGCAAGGTCAGGATTTTTGTAAAGGCCCCTTTCCCATTTTTTGGATACCCTAAACAGTTGGCAGAAACAAAGGCCCAGGTTGGCCTTTTTTTTGGCCTTCCCCTTAAAAATTAAAAAAATTAAAAGGAAAAGTGGTTTTTTTAATTCGCCCTTTTATGGGGGATAAAAAAATTTTTCTCCAAAAAACCCGGGGTAAAAGGGTTTTTAGGCAGTATAGGGGGGGGGGGCCATATATAGTCAGGCAGGCAGGGTCTAGGTAGGCTATATGGGCTACATACAGTCAGGCAGGAATGGTGTAGGTAGCACTAGGGGCCATTTAAAAATTTGGCAGGGAGGGGCCAGGTTTGCTTTCAGGGGGGTTTTATATAGTTAGGCAGGCCCGGGTCTTGGGGAGCTATAAAAGGGCCCTATATAATTTTAAAAAGGCAGGTTTTGGTAGCTATAGGGGGCCCTTTTTAAAGTCAGGCCAGGGTATTTGGAAATTTAGGGGCCTTTTATAATCAGGTAGGGTCTAGGTAGGCTATAGAGGCCAAATATAGTAAGGCAGGTAGGGTCTAGGTAGCTATATAACTCAAAGATGAGGACAACACTAATTTCAAAAATAAGTGTTTCTTTTATTCCCCGTCAACGTTTCAGCTCTGAACAGAGCCGCCTTTCTCAAGCAATCACATAATAATGCAGACGAGTATATAAAGGAAGTACAATTTACATAAAGTGATGCAACATAATAAGCTCATATAAGGTACACAACGTACATACAGTGTATAATAAGTGCATAGTGAGTATAGAGATATACAAATATTGTCACACAAATATCATCCGTGAATACAAAATTAGCCATGTATTTATTACATAAGACCATTTATTACAAACCATAAGAAGAAATTATATAACAAATGGATAATAAGTGACACATTTCAGGTGTGAGCAATCAAATAAAATGATACATTGCATAACACGAGTTTCTTCACTCCATGGCGGCGATGCATCTCCATACGCCTGCTACGTCGTCTAAGATAAACAACTGCACCTGCGCTAGGCATTCAAAGTCACGCAACCATGTTGCAAAAAGCAAACGTCATCTGTTGCTAAGACACCCGCGCTTGCGTTTAGCACAGCTCTACAAATCAACAAAAATGTAAGGCAGCGATCAGTGTCTATTAAGTAAAAGGTAAGTATAAAGTAACGGGCAACATACAATATATTATATCATATCAATATAACCCCTAATGTACATGGAACCACTAAATTCGAAAATACAAGACCGGATAGTAAATACTACCCGGACATGGAACCAATAGGAGACAACACGGAAAGACCGCTCTATCGCCCCCAGGCAACAGGTCCCTCTACAAGTAACGGAGCGTGCAAGTACATATATAGCGCTACACAACAGCATTCATTGTAATTGCCCAAGTCATAACCCTTTAGTTAGAAAGCATACATTTGCATATATACAAATTAATGATGAAAATTGCAGAGAGGAGAGGAGAGAAAGGAGAGACATCTGATCCAAAGAGTTGAAACACTTGGTCACCATTTCTGAAAAAAATTGTAATAAGGATTAATAAAGAATCAATAAAAAGTATTATTACTGTCAATAATCGAATCTTTCACAATTCAAGCACCATTAGTGCTAACATACTCAGCAGAGTCAATGTGAAGGACACACAATGTGAATCTCATCTATACATCTGGGGTAGAGATGGGCGAATTGATTCTAACGAAGTGGAATTTGTTTAGAATTTCAGGAAAACTTTGATTCTGCATGAAATAGAAGTTTGGGGTAATTCGCGGGAACGAAGCGTGTTTTTAATTGATAAAATGGTCGCAAGCACATGGCGTGACACAGGGCAGAGAAGTCTGGGAGGAAGAAAGGAGGACACTCAATGACATGTGCAGAGATGTAGCCAATCAGAGACCGGCGGGATTCTGTGACGTCACCGCACTACATAAGTCTGGACGCGACGCTGGCTTCTCACACTCCTCTCGTTGTGCTGCTGCTTCAGCTTCTGCAGAGATCTCACACAAAAGGAATTTGTTTTTAACAGCAATTTTTTTTGGGGGGTGTCACTGCTTTTATCAGAGACTGCTTCTCTTCCGTTATAATTTTGATTCAGTTTGTGGGGTATTGTAATTGAAGTCCAGTGTGTGTCCAATTCTGCTGCATATACATTTTAATGCTATCTGGTCAGTTCTGGGGCACATTGAATATCCAAGGGTTGTCTAAGCCTGTTTGTGATTTTGTATTCAGTAAAAGAAACAGCGTTTTTACAAGCCACATACCAGTTAATTTTTTGCTGCTGATTTCTGTAGCGCAATTTATATCCAAGGGTTAATTAATCGTGTTTGTGCTTTTGTAGTCAGTAAAATAAACTGTGTTTTTAAACGCCAAAGACGAGGACATTTTTCCTGGTGATTTCAGTAGCATAATTTTTATCCAAGGGTTAATTAAAGGGGTTTTGCCACGATGTAATGTTGACGTGGGATCCTCCAAAATGGGTTTTTAATCACTTTTCTAAATATATGTGATTACAAAAAGTGCAGCCTGAGAGAACTAAAGGCTGCCTTACCTGCCCTTAGTTACTTCAAAGCTTCTATTAGATACGACCTGACAAGAGCTGCTGGCCGGGCTTGCGCAGAGAAAGCTTCTTATCTGATGAGACTGAGCTGCAGAAACTTTCAAGGCACTGGGTAGAAATATGTTTTCTTTTGTATACAGAATAATCTAGTTGTCGTGTGATTATCTGAGTAGATCCCTGCTTTATCTGATGACAGAGAACATGAAGAAGCTTTCAAGCTGCTGTGGAGAAAGCTGTTGTCTTTTGTGTACAGAATCCACAAGTTGTAGTTTGATTATTTCAGTGAACATTTCACACGATCCCTTATGCAGCTCTGTTCTCTGGCTGGCAGTCTCTCTCTCTCTCAGCTCCGTGGCTTGTTTACATTTGCTTCTTAGCAGATAAGGCACGTCCTGGCAAAACCCCTTTAAGCGTGTTTGTGCTTTTGTAGTCAGGAAAAGAAACGACTAATTTTCCACAGATTAAGGAATTTTCAGAACCCCCTAAAATGGCTTATAGACGTTCTAAAAATTTTAGGGATATTCTGATTTCTACTGAACCAAGAATCAATAAATCTAAATATACTGGTATTAGGACAGGTTTTTTCCCCTGGTTATCCTGTCAATGTTGTAGACAGTTGGTTAAAGGTGATAAGTTTGTACACCTCACTACGGGAAAAATATATAAGATTAATTATTTTCTAACCTGTCAAAGTAATTTTGTGATTTATGGTTTGATATGCCCCTGCAATTTGTTGTATGTAGGTGAGACCACTCAGGAATGTCGAGTATGCATCAACAAACACAAGTCTACCATTAGGATGGGTAAGGTAGATCTTCCTGTCCCCAGACATTTTCTTGAATTAAAGCATAGAATTGAGGACCTTAAATTCTGGATTGTGGACCATATTCTTTTTGATAAATCAGGTGGTAACCGTACTATTTCACGTCAACGTAGAGAATTGGAATGGATTCATAAATTGGATTCATTAACTCCATTTTGTCTAAATATTGAATTAAAGATATAACCCCAGATGTATAGATGAGATTTGCATTGTTTGTCCTTCACATTGACTCTGTGGAATATGTAAGCACTAATGGTGCTTGAATTTTGAAAGATTAGAATATTGACAGTAATAATACTTTTTATTGATTCTTTATTAATCCTTATTGTTATTTTTTTCAGAAATGGTGACTGAGTGTTTCAACTGTTTGGATCGGATGTCTCTTCTTTGCCTGCAATTTTCATAATTAATTTGTATATATGCAAACGTATGCTTTCTAACTAAAGGGTTATGACTTGGGCAATTACAATTAATGCTATTATGTAGCGCTGTCTTTGTACTTGCGCGCCCCGTTACTTGTAGAGTAACCTGGGGGTGATAGAACGGTCTTTCCGTGTTGTCCGCCCTTTGGCTCCTATTGGTTCCTTGTCCAGGTAGTATTAACTATCCGGTCATGGATTTTCGAATTTAGTGGTTCCATGTACATTAGGGGTTATATATGATATGATATAATATATTGTATGTTGCCCGCTACTTTATACTTACCTTTTAGTTAAAAGACACTGATCGCTGCCTTACATTGTTGTTGATTTGTAGCGCTGTACTAAACGCAAGTGCGGGATTCCTTATAGTGTCTTAGCAACAGATGACATTGCAACACGCATGCGCGACTTTGAATGCTTAGCGCAGGCGCAGTTGTTTATCTTAGACGCCGTAGCAGGCGTAGGGAGACACATCGCCGCCATGGAGTGGAGAAACTTGTGTTATGTAATGTATCATTTTATTTGATTGCTCACACCTGAAATTTGTCACTTATTATCCATTCGTAATATAATTTTGTCTTATGGTTTGTATCTTAGCCCTCGTTCACACGGCTTATTTGGGGCTGTGGAGCCTACTGCGCGCCATATTTGCGCTGCAGTATGGCTCAATCGGGCCCAGTAATACGGTAACCACGTTCTCATAGAGAACTGTGGATTCCGTCGCTTTCCCCCCGCTCGGCGATTCCCGCCCTTATTTTAAGCCACTTTCGGCGAAATCCGTCCCCCCAATTACGGCTTGAATAAGCCGTGTGAACACTGCCTTATTATACATGGCTAATTTTTGTATTCACGGATAATATTTGTGTGACAATATTTGTATATCACTGTACTCACTATGCACTTATTATACACTGTATGTACGTTTTGTACCTTAAATGAGCTTATTATGTTGTATCACTTTATGTAAATTGTACTTCCTTTATATACACGTGTACATCATTGTATGATTGCTTGAGAAAGGCTATGCTTAGAGCTGAAACGTTGCCGGGGAATAAAAGAAACCCTTATTTTTTAAATTAGTGCTGTCCTCATCTTTGATTTGTATTTTTGGACTTGGATCGGTCCCTGGGATGAGAACTTTTCCTTCCCTATTTGCTAGCGCTGTTTCATTGATAGATTTTTTTAGGTAGCTATAGAGGCCATATATAGTCAGGCAGGTAGGATCTAGGTAGCTATAGGGGGCATATATAGTTAGGCAGACAGGATCGTAGCTACAGGGGCCATATATGAAGGCAGGCAGGGTTTAGGGTAGGCTATAGGGGCCATATATAGTCAGACATGTAGGATATAGGTAGCTATAGGGGCCATATATGTAGGAATGCATGGTTTAGGTAGCTATAGGGGCCATATATAGTGAGGCAGGGTCTAAGTAGGCTCTAGGGGCCATGTATAGTCAGGCAGGCAGGTTCTAGGTGGCTACTCCGGCCAGATATAGTCAGGCAGAGTCTAGGTAGCTATAAGGGCCATTTATGGTCAGGCAGGTAGGGTCTAGGTAGCTATAGGGGCCAAATATAGTCAGGCAGGTAGGATCTAGGTAGATAGATGGGAATTATATTTAAGAAGGCAGGGTTTAGGGTAGGCTATAGGGGCCACATATAGTCAGGCAGGCAGGGTCTGGGTAGCCATAGGGGCCATATATAGTCAGGCAGGTAGGATCTAGCTAGCTATTCGGTCCAGATATAGTCAGATAGGGTCTGTAGGCTATAGGGGCCATATATAGTCAGGCCGGCAGGGTCTAGGTAGCTATAGGGGCCATATATAGTCAGACAGGTAGGATCTAGGTAGCTATAGGGGCCATATATGAAGGCAGGCAGGTGCTGCTGCGGTAGTTGCATCCCTGCTGAGAATCATAGTGGACATGTGCTTGTGGCAGCACCAGAGGTTTCAACAAAGAAGCAGTGATGCCACACAGGAATGCTGGAGGGAGCACAAGCGCAGGGAGCAAATTAAAAGTCATGGTGGCAGCTAGGAGAGCAGCAAGCGATAAGTTTGAGAAAAAAATCTATGAAGTATCCAATCAGAGGACATAAATTTTACCTAAAGTCACATTGTCATCTGTAACAATAAGCCTATAATTTAGATGGAAAGCTTAGGCAGTAACATGGTCAAACACAGCCAAATGGGGTGACAAGCTCATTATTCAGAGCATACAGATGTAGAGAAAGTAATTGCAACTTAGAGGTGTATTCGCATCCCATCAGTCCCCGCTAGCAGTAAAAATCTGCCATCCTTCCTCTTACTCCCTGACATCCAGAGCACGCACGAGCACCCTCCAGGGGTGAGCACACAGCACTGTTGTGTATTTACAAGGACAGTGTCCCAGTTTCCTGTTTCATGACCTGTGACCCCTGGCTAGATAAATAACTTCCTGTCCTTGCTCCTAGTCAGTTCATTGGTGTCCTTCCTTAGAGCTTGACCCCTGTTTGTTTTGTCCCTGCTGAATTAACCCTCATTTTACCAGTGTTCCTAAGTACCTGTGTTAACTCTCCGATATCCAGCGTACCTGTTTCCTGCTGTTCCTGATGTGGTGCTCATCTGCTATTATCTGCTGTTTTCTACTGCTGTCCATTACCTGCCTGGGACTCTACTACCTGCTTATGGCTGTACGCTGGTGTGCCCTGTCACCGGTGTCCTGCCCCACACTTCTGCTGCCACCACGAGTATTACCATCTACGCTTGCGGTGGCCCAGAGGATCCGCATTTCTAACCACCTGTGTTAGAAAACGTGACACATTACTGTTCAGATTTTGCTTCCTTTCAGAGCTATAGCAGTTCTTATCTTCTGCTTTTTTACACAAGCTTCCCTTGGTTACCAACCATGGCTGGGATGGTAATGTCATACTTTGTTGTGTATTATAAGCAGCACAGTGTATATGTTACTGACAAACTTTAACCCTTTGGAAATCTGTAGTCTTCTGCTCTACTGTTAAAACCCCTCCATCACCAATGTCCCTCTAACAGGCTCAACTAGATATAGCAAAGCTGATAAGCTAATTACTGCTGTAGAAATACTCATAGCCTGAACAGGAAATGGGAACATGAAGCTGGCTGTGAAAAGAAGACTCTGTGAACCAGCCAAATGGGAAAACTTCTTTAACTGTATTACAAGTTCCCTAGTACAGTATGTGATCAATTTAAGTAGTGAATATCCAATTCTGATTGGTCAGGTCGAAGGCCTTCCTCCTTTACCTTGACATCCCAGCTAATTGCTACCATTAGGTGGTAAATGATAACAAATAGCTCAGCTGACATGTAGCAACTTCTTGACTTGCAGTTTTTAAATAGTATATAGTTCACAATAGCATCCTTAATCTATCCATACATTTTTTTTTTTTGAATTTACTCAATAGAAACTGTAATGTTTAATAAGAATTGAAAAAAATACGCAAAAACTATCATGACTATGTTAAAAATCAAAAGAAAAAAGTAGCTTTTGGCTATTCAGAAACTATTTTTAAGAGCTATATATTTTTCCTTTATGAATACAGATGACACTGGCAAGATCACTTAAAGAATTGGAAAGCATTATATTTAATGGAATACATTCATAACGTAAAATAAAAGTCAGTCTTACATTCACTAGTACATTTGGAAACTGCTATTGAATATATGGCTATCATAAAGTACAAATAATTCTAACAGGAATGAATAGTTTTCTTTTTTATTAGTGAATAATTGTAGTACATCAGTTAAAAACTATGTCCATTATATGGTTACAATTTTCACTGGAATGGGACTGAATTATAGCTTTTGAACCTAATCAAGTCCTACTATGTCTTTCCTGTTCACTGGTTCCCAAAACATTACACAATATCAGACTAACTAGTAATTTGTAAGTGATAGAAATTGGGTTCCCCCTTATCACGTTAAATTCTAAAGCACCACCCTTATTTTATTTGCCTTTTAAAAGGGAGCTGCCTGAAAAATTTTTAACTACAACTAAAAAGGGGGTTTTTTAGCTTTAAAATTGGGGTTTGGGGCCAGTAAAAAGAAAATTTTTTACTAAAAACATTGGGTTTGTTAATTTTTTTCCCTTTTTTCCCCGGAATAAGAAATTTTTAAAACCCCCTTGGGGTACACAAGTTTCCCCGGCTACTTTCCCTTTCCTCCCCAAAATCTACCTTTCCCTTTCTTATTAAATTGCTCCCCAAGCTTAAAATCAAATCCTCAATCCCCCCCCATGGGAAAAACACCTTTTGCAAAAAATCCCAATTTTCTAGCTCAAGTTTTTAAAATGTCTCCCTTTTGCTAAAATGTTAAAACACTGACATGAGTTTCAAAAATTTATATAAAATGTAAAAGGAATAGCTAGGAAAAAGCAGGGTTTTTTGGGGGTGTCCCCAATTTTCTATATAGACCTGCCCACCCGCCTGAAAAAAACCCTGTTTGTTTCTAAAGCTGGCGGGTGGTCTGCAAAACGATGGGGAAAAAACCCTTTAAAATTTACTGTTTAACCCAAATTAAAAGTTTTATAAGGGTTTTCTTTTTTCAGTTTTACTTTGTCCCCATCCCCCTTTTAGCAAGAAACTTGGTATGGTTAAAAATTTTTAATACAAACAAATTTTAACATATTTATTTCTTAAAAAAATAGAAAACATCCCTAAACATGAAAGTAAAAGGGCTTACTGCACGGGGTCAGGTTTTTAACCACGAAGTCGCTGTTTGGTCATGCTCACCCTTTACATATGTTGAAAAACTGAACAACCAAACTTGATGTAAGTGGAGACACTTGACCGCTGCACCTTTGATGTCCCTGTTCCAAAGAAAAACAAAGGACCGGAGAGATGCAGCACTGGATCGTAGGAGCAGAGAGAGGTGAGTATAGTTTTTTTTTTTTTTTTTTTTTTCTAAATCGCACATGGAGTTTGCGATTAATTTTTTAAATAAAAGGACAATTCCTTTAAGTAAATCTGTGATGCTGCAATTGTAGGAAAATAAAGAAAAACTCATTCACCTTTGTACTTACCTCTTCCGGGCGAATAGCTCCATCCTTTTTTTAAAAGTTTTCTACTGATTTCCAGATCCCAGTGGTCACCATCACCTGCACCCACAAAAATGGGGACATTGCCTGATGTCATTATTTGTAAGTAGTTAGCTCTGAGTTGTGATGTCAGGCAATTTCACATCACCACTGAAGCCACCTAGCAGCTGCACTATATAATCTAAGTGCTGAGAGCGGAAGTCATTAGAAGACCCAGAAAGAGGACCTGCAGTGGCATTGTAGGAATGGAGGTCAAGACAACAGTGAGAATGTTTTTCTTTTTTTTTTTTTTTTACAACATCAGCAGCATGCATTAACTTGTAACCAACAACGTGGATAACCCCTTTAATACATCTTTAGATCATTCAGAGCTTGGTCCTGCCAATACAGAACTCCAAATTCTGCCCTGCAGCATCCACTAGGGAAGGGAAAAGTTAAAGCTACATGCTTCAAGTTCTGAGGGACTCCTATGAAAATTTTCACATATCTGTTTTATTTTAAAATCTCCCTTTATGTGTTTTTTTGCATCATGTAGGGTTTTTAGTTTAAAAAAAAAAAGTAGCTTTTGAAAATTAAAAAAGTGTTTTTTTTTTATGCATATCGTTTATCCATATTATGTTGGCTTTCTCCATAATATTGTCTTATTCTCCATCAAACTTATGTTGTAAAAAAAATATTACTTTAAAAAGAATGCATATTTTTCGAGATTGGCGAATTTCCCGAAATTCGGGCGTTCCTTCGCCGAAATTTTTCCGGGAAAAAAAAACTTTTGTTTCCCAATTACTTTTGGGGGAAAAACTTAAAAAAAAGGTATTTCCCGGCGCAAAAAGAGCCTGCAGGGTGCTGTAGAACGTTTGCCCTCTAAAAATGCGAGGAGCTTGGTTTGGTCTTCAACAATGTTGTGTTTTAGTAGACACACGAGACCCGCCGCTCTTAGAATCCCCTTCACTCTAAAATTCCCTGGGCCCTTAAAAAAAGGGCAAAAACTGACCAAAAAACGGAAGGGGAACGTACCGGGTAAAACAGGGGTGACACTGGAAAAAAACAAACTGAGGGGTCAGGTGGCAACATCATACAGAGGGTGGAGGGACGGGGGCGCCACAGCACATGAGGGCAGACAGTGGGACAATGAAATTCTGGGTGGCAAAAACGGGGTAGGCCACAGAGTGGGACAATGCACAGTGTGTAGGTTACGGGGCACCACAGCAGCAGCATGGGGTTTTCAGACAGTGGCACAATGAATTCGGGAGGTGGCAAAAACAGGATAGGCCACAGAGTGGCACAATGAACAGTTTGAGGTCACGGCACACCAAAAGCAGCAGAAAGGGGTCGACAGGGGCCCACAATGACAATTTGTAGGCCCACGGCATCAGCCACACAGCAGCATGAGGTCAGACAGTGGCACAATGAGAAAAAGGTGTGGGCCCCGCAGCAGCCACAGAGCAAGAGGTCAGAGGGGGGGCACAATGACATTCTGAGGGGAAAAAAACGGGAGAGCCCCAGATGGGACAATGACACAGGGTGGAGGTGCGGCGGCGGCCCAACAGCATGGGGGTCAGAGATGGCACAATGACAAATGTGGAGGTCCGGCAGCAGCCACACCCACAGCATGAGGAGACATGGCACAATGACACTGGAGGTCAAAAACAGAAAGGTCAGAGGGGCAAAATGACACTGTCCCCACCAAAAAAAGCAGCAGCCAACAGCGCAGCAATAGTCAAAAAGGGGGCACAACAATTCTGGAGGGGCCAAAAACTGGAGTAGGCCACAGAGTGACACAATGACAGAGATTGGAGGTGACGGGGGCAGGACCAACAGCATGAGGTCAGAGAGTGGCACAATGACACAGTGTGGAGGTCACGGCAGCAACCACAGCAGCAGCATGAGGTCAGACAGTGGCACAATGACAGAGTGTGGAGGTGGGTGGCAATACCAGTCCCTGGTAAAGAACGTTGGTGGCAGATGGAGAAACTGTCAGCAGATGTGTGGCATCAGGCGGGTGGCGGCATCAGAATAGTGGCTGAGGCAGGTAGTTTGAACCCAGACTCATTCTCACAGTTTTGGGTGAGGCGTCAGGGCTGATGTAGTCTGACTCCTAAGGCATTGGTGTGTGGAAATCCTGGCCGATCCACGCCTGATTCTTCTTGACAAAGGTCAGTCGTTCCACATTTCCCGTGGACAAGTGGGTTCTCCTTGGGGTAACGATGGCCCCCGCTGCACTGAACACCCGCTCTGATGCTACGCTACTGGCCGGGCAGGACAGCTTCTCCACTGCAAACTCGGCAAGTTGCGGCCACACATCCAGTTTGGCTGCCCAGTAGTCCAGCGGATCTTCTAACTGGGCTGGCAGAGTGCTTTCCAAGTAGGGCAAAACCTGTTGGTTCAGGGTCTGCTCCAGGTCCTGCTGCTGCTGGCGACTGCCCTCCTCACTAGGCGGGTGAAGGAAGCTACTCGTCAGTGACTCCAGACTTAGGTTGCTGCTGATGGAGCTGGTACTGCTCCGACCCCCCGACCTTCCCCCGGCAGCAGCGGCAGTAGTACGTGAGCGCTGAAGAACCCCCCGGTCAGACCTGTCAGAGGAGGGGACTATGCCTGCACATAGACAGCGGCCAACTGACTACGGAGGATTTCGCTATAGTATTTGAGTTTGTCCTCCCTCTAAATAGCTGGGAAAAAGGCTCCCATTTTGGACTGTTAGCGAGGGTTCAATAGGGTGGAGAGCCAGAAGTCATCCCTCTGCCGGATGCTTACTATTCGGCTGTCACTAGCCAGGCAAATCAGCATGATGCGGGCCATCTGCACAAGTGACTCCGAGGGGCTCCCTGCCTCCATCTCCACTGTATACTGCCACGGTGCTTGCGGGTCATCTGCCTCATCTTCCTCATCTCCATCTACCTCCTCCAGCTGCTCCTGCTCCTCCTCTCTTGTCACCTGGGTAGAAAATCCACTCATTTCACCAGACAATGCTTCTGCTCCAATGTCCTCCTCCTCCTCCTTTTCAGTCCCCACCGGACTCATGTGGCCGCGAGATGTAGTCGCCACGTCTCCAGTCCCCTGCCCAGACAGATTTTTCAGCATCTGTTCCAGGACATGAAGCAGTGGAAGGACATTATTCATCCCGTAGTCCTGGCGACTGACAAATAACGTGGCCTCTTCGAATGGCCTCAACAAACGGCAGGTGTCACGCATGAGCTGCCACTGGCTGACATCAAAGTTACACAGGGGAGTACTCCTGTCCGCCTGGATCATCAAAAAATCGTTAATGGCCTTTCTCTGTTCATACAGTCGGTCCAACATGTGCAGGCTGGAATTCCAACGGGTGGAAACATCGCATATCAGAGTGTGTTGGGGGAAGGCCGTTCTGCCTCTGCAACTCGAGGAGGGTGTTCCTGGCTTTGTAGGAATGGATGAAGTGCATGCACAGTTTCCTGGCCATTTTCAGAATCTGCTGAAGATCGGTGGAAGACTTCAGGAACCTTTTCACAACCAGATTGAACACATGCGCCATGCAGGGCGCATGGACCATCCCTCCTCGGTGCAGCGCGGACACCATGTTACTCCCATTGTCCGTCACCATGGTTCCGATTTGCAGTTGGTGCGGAGAAAGCCACACATCGATTTCTTACTGCATGACGCGGAGCAGTTCCTCCCCTGTGTGGCTTCGTTCGCCGAGGCAAGCCAGGTGTAGAACTGCGTGCACCGCTGTGCCCTACACATGTGGTATGATGGAGCAGTACTGTGGAGCTGAGATGGTGGTGGTGGAGAAGGAGGAGGAGGCGGACATTGGCGCAGGAGCCGCAGTTTGACAACGTGGAGGAGAAAGCGGCGTCTCTTGTCCAAGTTGTTGGTGTGCCTGGGCCAGAAGCACATTCAACCAGTGGGCCGTAAAGGACATGTACTGGCCCTGACCATAGTTACAGCTCCAGACGTCCGCGCTGCCGTGCACCTTGGAACAAACTGATAAGCTCAAGGACTGGCCCACCTTCTGTTCTACATATTTATGAAGTGCTGGTACTGCCTTTTTGGAAAAGAAATTACGGCTTGGAACTCTCCATCTCGGCTCGGCACAAGCCATTAGTTCTCTGAACAGTGCAGAGTCCACCATTTGGAAAGGGAGGGACTGCAGCACCAACAACTTGGACAGGAGTACAGTCAGCTTCTGCACCTTAGGATGGTTGGACGCATACTGTTTTCTCTTTGCAATCGCCTCGTTGAACGACTGCTGGCACCATGAGTAGCGAGGAGCAGGAGCATCTGGACCGGGAGATGATGTCAAAGAGAAACAACTCCCTTCTGCAGAGGTGGTGGAGCCTTGACTGGCTGCAATGGCATGCGTGCCACTGGGCGCTGCTGCTGCTGCTGTTGCTGCGGCGGCAGGATGGACCACCACATCTGAGCCACGTTTCTCCCAAGCCACCGGATGGTGACGCTGCATGTGTTGACGCAGGGCCGTGGTGCCAACGTTAGCTCCCTGGCCACGCTTCACTTTCTGCTTACAGATCCTACATATACCCATATTCGGCTCCTCCGGTGTCTTAGCAAAGAACTGCCACACCGTCGATTATCGGATATTACCGCCAACGCTCTGCACTGATTGACTACTGCCGCCGCTTGCCTGGCCTTCGCTGAGCCCCTGTGCCGCTAACTTTCTTGGACCTGCGAAGCGGGTTTTTTTACCCCGTGGCCCCCCTTGGCTCCCGACCTCACACTGCTGCTACCCTGCTGACTCACGGCCAGACGACCCACTTACTGGTTGTGCCGCTGCCTGGCGCGCAAGCTGACGCCCTCTTCTCCTGACGATGATGAAGCCCTTGCCTCACCCGGCTCCCAAGTGCGGTCGGCTACATCACATCTATTTGTGTTTCATCGCACTGCTGTCCTCATCACCGGTCTTGTTATGCAGAGCTGACCCCTCACAACATGACCCCCCATGCCACTCTCCACATCTATACTTTGCCGCCTATTTGCAAGAAGCAGGGATATTGGCCCCATTTCTTCGCTGCCAAGTAGCTGCTAAATTTGACCTCCTCAAATTGTTCATCCTCGCTATATAGTGGCGCTGAGCTCAGACCACATAGTAGATCTCTGGCCTGAGGGAACCGGGATGGGACAGAGGGGGGTTGGGGAACAGGTGAGGCCGCTGACCGATCCCGGGCCAGCCAACAAGGTTGTGTCCCGACGTTCCCCCCCGACTCTTGACTGGGGTTGTCAGATGTCATCTGGGAGGAAGTGGAGACCTAGTCAACCAATCAAGAACCATTGGGTTGCTAAACAACACACGGCCCTTTGATGACAATGGGAGTTGTGGCCTCACCAAGTGACCCCTGCTGCGACGTCCCCTTGCTGTGCTGCGACCTGGGCCTGGAATGTTTGTGCCTCTGCCACTCGCAGGTGAAGAGCCTGCCACCTCTCTGTTTGACATACTGTTTGTTCTAAAATGTACAGACACTGTTTGATGAAGGTATCTGTATATGATAATACACACCCTGTATTTGACTCCAAATGAACCCAGTAAAAAGGCTGGTAACCCTTGGATATAAATTGCGCTCCACAAATGGGCAGGAAAAATTGACTTGTATGTGCCGTTTAAAAACTCTGTGTATTTTACTGAATATAAAAGCATAAACAGGCTTAATTAACCTTCGGATATGAATTATGCTACAGAATTTCTTCTGTGGCGGTGAAAAACAAAGTTTCTATTACTGAGTAAAACTGCAGAACAATGCTTAATTAAACCCTGGATGTAAATTGCGCAAAAAATTGAGGGAGCCACAAACTACTAGCTTTGTAGCGTGTTACAATTGCATGTTTTCTACGCTACCACAACAAGAGAAAAAATTGTAATTAACCTTTTCTGGTGAAATTTTGCTACAGGAAAATTGTAATTTTTGGCGTGAAAAAACGGTTTATTTTTGTCACTACAGCAGAAAAAAATGCTTAATAACCCTGGATGTAAATTGTTTCAACAGAATTGAGCAGCCACAAACTATACTTGTAGCGTGTTTAGAGAAGGGCAAATTTATTCTAACGAAATGGAATTCTTTTTGAATTTTTAGGAAAAAATTTGGTTTGGGAAAAATCGAACTTTGAGTACTTCGGTTGAACGAAGTGGCTTTTTATTTATAAAAGGCTGGAGCACAGGCCACATGGGCAAAGCACTCGGGAGAAAAAGGGGATAGCCTCAGACATGTCATAAGGAAGCCAACAGAAACCGGGGGGATCTGTACTCACCGCACAAAATAAGTCCAGGGGCGACGCGGGACTCATACCGCCTCACCACTGATCAGGAAGGTGCGCCCGGCGTGCCTTACTGAAGAATTATTTTTATATAGCGATTTCGGGGGGTTTTTCAGCTGTCTACAGATAGTGTTCTCTAATGTTCTATATCTAAGTTATTTTGTGGTTATTGATTCTGAAAATCCCAGTGTGCGTCCACTGCACAGCATATACATTCAATAACCAAGTGGATCTAAGCTCAGTTCGCTGTTGTATTCCATGTTATAAAGAAACCAGGCGTTTTTACAATACAAATACCACGCAATTGTAACACGCTACAAACTAATAGTTTGTGCGCACAATCTTGGCGCAATTTACATCCAGGGTTAATTTAAAGCGTTGTTTTGAGCTGTTGTGCGACAAAAATAAACCGTCTTTTTCCAATGCCAAAATTATACATTTTTCTTGTAGCCTAATCACAAGCAAGGTTAATTACAACAGGTATCTCTTGTTGTGTGAGCGTAGAAAACACCAATTGTAACACGCTACAAAGCTAATAGTTTGCGTGCGCTCAATTCTTTGCGCAATATATACTCCAGGGTTAATTAAGCTGTTGATTTTGCTGGTGCTGACAAAAATAATCCGTCTGTTCAATGCCAAAAATATATACATTTTTTCCTGTAGCCTAATTCTCAACAAAGGATAATTACAACTGTAATCTCCTTTTTTGTGGCGTAAAAACACGCAATTGTAACATGCTACAAAGCTACATTTGTGCGGCTCAATACTTTGGCGGCAATTACTCTCAGTGGGTGTAATTAAGCGTTGTTTTGCTGGTGTGCTTACAAAAATAAACCTCTTTTTCAACACCCAAAAATATATACATTTTTTCCTGTAGCCAAAATTCACAAGCAAAGTTAATTACAACTGTATTCTCTATTTGTTGGCGTAAGAAAACACTCAATTGTAACACGCTACAAAGCTAATATTTAGTGCGGCTCAATTCTTTTGACGCAATATACAACAGGGTTTAATTAAGCTATGTTTCTGGTGTGCTGACAAAAATAAACCGTCTTTTTCAACCCGCCAAAATATATAAATTTTTCCTGTAAGCCTAATTCACAAGCAAAAGTTAATTACAAACTGTATCTCTTGGTTGTGTGCCGTAGAAAACACGCAATTGTGACCACGTCTACAGAAAGCTACTAGTTTGTGCGCTCAATCTTTGGCGCAATTTTTACATCCAGGGGGTAATTAAGCGTTGTTTTGCCCTGTTGTGATGACAACAATAAACCTACTTTTCAACGCCAACATAAATACATTTTTCGTGTAGCCTAATCATGTCCCGATAGTAATAAGCCCTGTATTTGTGCTTTTACATTTAGTAAAACACACAGTGTTTTTAAACGACACATATAAGTAAATTTTTCCTGGCCGATTTGTGAGCGGCATTTATATCGCAATGGTTACCCAGCTAGTTACGGTGTTCATTTGATACAAAAAACAGGTGTATATTTATTATATACAGATATCATCATCAACAGTGGTCTGTACATTTTAGAACAAAACAGTATGTCAACAGAGAGGATGGCAGGGCTCTTCGACCTGCGAGATGGCAGTGCCAAAACATTCCTGATACAGGCCCCGTCGCAGCACAGCAAGGGACGTTTGCAGCAGGTCACACTGGTGAGGCCACAACCTGCCACTTCATCTAGCGGCCGTGTTTGTTTCAGAACCCAAGGGTTCGTGATTGGTTGACTAGGTCTATCCCTCTCCTCCCCGATGACATCTGACACACCCCAGCACAAAGATCGTGGAACCTCAGAACATAACCCTTAGTTGGCATGGCCCGAGCGGGTCACGGCCCTCACCTGTCTTCAGCCCGCTCCTGTCTCCCCATCCCGGTTCCTCAGCCAGAGATCTACTAATGTGGTCAGGGCTCAGCGCCACTATATAGCGAGGATGAACAATTTGAGGAGGCAGTCAGCACTATTTGGCAGCGAAGAAATGGGGCCAATATCCCTGCTTCTTGCAGTAGGCGGCAAAGTATAGATGTGGAAGTGGCATGGGAGGTCATGTTGTGAGAGGGTCAGCCTCGGCATTCCAAGACCGGTGATGAGGCAGCAGTGACGATGAAACACAAATAGATGATGATGTAGCCGACCGCACTTGGGAGCCGGGTGAGGCAAGGGCTTCATCATCGTCAGGAGAAGAGGGCGTCAGCTTGCGCGTCAGCAGCAGCGCAGCCAGCAAGTGGGTCGTGTGGCCGTGAGTCAGCAGGATAGCAGCAGTGTGAGGTCGGGAGCCAAGCGGCCACGGGTAAAAAAACCCGCTTTCGCAGGTCCAAGAAAGTAGCGGCACAGGGCTCAGCGAGGCAGCGGCGGCAGTAAGTCACTCAGTGCGGACGTTGGCGGTAAAATCCGATACTCGGCGGTGTGGCAGTTCTTTGCTAAGACACCGAGGAGCCGAATATGGGTATATGTAGAATCTGTGGGCAGAAAGTGAAGCGTGGCCAGGGAGCTAACGTGGCACCGACGGCCCTGCGTCAACACATGCAGCGTCCCATCCGTGGCCTGGAGAAACGTGGCTCAGATGTGGTGTCCATCCCGCCGCGCAACAGCAGCAGCAGCAGCGCCCAGTGGCACGCATGCCATTGCAGCCAGTCAAGGCTCCACCACCTCTGCAGAAGGGAGCTGTTTCTCTTTGACATCATCTCCCGTCCCAGATGCTCCCTGCTCCTCGCTACTCATGGCGCCAGCAGTCGTTCAGCCGAGGCGATTGCAAAGAGACAACAGTATGCCTCCAACCATCCTAAGGTGCAGCAGCTGACCGTGCTCCTGTCCAAGTTGTTGGTACTGCAGTCCCTCCCATTCCAAATGGTGGACTCTGCACCAATCAGAGAACTAAAGGCTTGTGCCGAGCCGAGATGGAGAGTTCCAAGCCGTAAATTTCTTTTCCAAAAAGGCAGTACCAGCACTTCATAAATATGTAGAACAGAAGGTGGGTCAGTCCTTGAGCTTATCGGTTTGTTCCAAGGTGCACGGCAGCGCGGACGTCTGGAGCTGTAACTACGGTCAGGGCCAGTACATGCCTTTACGGCCCACTGGGTGAATGTGCTTCCAGCCCAGGCACACCAACAACTTGGACAGGAGACGCCGCTTCTCCTCCCACGTTGTCAAACTGCTGCACCCTGCGCCAATGTCCGCCTCCTCCTCCTCACCACCACCACCATCTCAGCCTCCACAAGTACTGCTCCATCATACCACAACGTTAGGGCACAGCGGTGTCACGCAGTTCTACACCTGGCTTGCCTCGGCGAACGAAGTCACACAGGGGAGGAACTGTTCCGCGTCATGCAGCAAGAAATCGATGTTGGCTTTCTCCGCGCCAACTGCAAATCGAACCATGGTGACGGACAATGGGAGGAACATGGTGTCCGCGCTGCACCGAGGAGGGATGGTCCATGCCCCTGCATGGGCGCACGTGTTCAATCTGGTTGTGAAAAGGTTCCTGAAGTCTTCCACCCGATCTTCAGAACATTCTGAAAATGGCCAGGAAACTGTGCATGCACTTTATCCATTCGTACAAAGCCAGGAACACCCTCCTCGAGTTGCAGTGGCAGAACGGCCCCCCCACAACACACTCTGATATGCGATGTTTCCACCCACTGGAATTCCAGCCTGCACATGTTGGACCGACTGTATGAACAGGGAAAGGCCATTAACGATTTTTTATGATACCAGGCAGACAGAAGTACTCCCCTGTGTAACTTTGATGTCAGCCAGTGGCAGCTCATGCGTGACACCTGCCGTTTGTTGAGGCCAATCGAGGAGGCGACGTTATTTGTCAGTCGCCAGGACTACGGGATGAATAACGTCATTCCACTGCTTCATGTCCTGGAACAGATGCTGAAAAATCTGTCTGGGCAGGGGACTGGAGACGTGGCGACTACATCTCGTGGCCACATGAGTCCGGTGGGGACTGAAATGGAGGAGGAGGAGGACATTGGAGCAGAAGCATTGTCTGGTGAAATGAGTGGATTTTCTACCCAGGTGACAAGAGAGGAGGAGCAGGAGCAGCTGGAGGAGGTGGATGGAGATGAGGAAGATGAGGCAGATGACCCCCAAGCACCGTGGCAGTATACAGTGGAAATGGAGGCAGGGAGCCCCTCGGAGTCACTTGTGCAGATGGCCCGCAGCATGCTTATTTGCCTGGCTAGTGACAGCCGAATAGTCAGCATCCGGCAGAGGGATGACTTCTGGCTCTCCACCCTATTGGACCCTCGCTACCGGTCCAAAATGGGAGCCTTTTTCCCAGCTATTGAGAGGGAAGACAAACTCAAATACTATAGGGAAATCCTCCGTAATCAGTTGGCCGCTGCCTATGTGCGGCATCGTCCCTCCTCTGACAGGTCTGACCGGGGGGTTCCTCAGCGCTCACGTACTACTGCCGCGGCTGCTGGGGGAAGGTGGGGGGGTAGGAGCAGTACCAGCTCCATCAGTAGTAACCTAAGTCTGGAGTCACTGATGAGCAGCTTCCTTCACCCGCCTAGTGAGGAGGGCAGTCGCCAGCAGCAGCAGCAGGACCTGGAGCAGTCCCTGAACCAACAGGTTGTGGCCTACTTGGACAGCACTCTGCCACCTCAGTTAGAAGATCCGCTGGACTACTGGGCAGCCAAACTGGATGTGTGGCCGCAACTTGCCGAGTTTGCAGTGGAGAAGCTGTCCTGCCCGGCCAGTAGTGTGGCATCAGAGCGGGTGTTCAGTGCGGCGGGGGCCATCGTTACCCCAAGGAGAACCCGCTTGTCCACGGGAAATGTGGAACGACTGACCTTTGTCAAGATGAATCAGGCGTGGATCGGCCAGGATTTCCACACACCAATGCCTTAGGCGTCAGTCTGGGTTCAAACTACCTGCCTCAGCCACTATTCTGATGCCGCCACCCGCCTGATGCCACACATCTGCTGACAGTTTCTCCATCTGCCTACCACCATCTTTACCAGGGACTGGTATTGCCACCCACCTCAACACTCTGTCATTGTGCCACTCTATGACCTCATGCTGCTGCTGCTGTTGCTGTTGCCGTGACATCCACACTGTGTCATTGTGCCACTGTCTGACCTCATGCTGCTGCTGTGGCTGCTGCCATGTCCTCCACACTGTGACAGTGAGCCACTGCCTGACCTCATGCTGCTGCCACCCCGTGACCTCCGCTCTCAGTCATTGTGCCACTCCTTCCTGTTTTGCCACCTCCAGAATGTCTATAGTGCCACCCTCTGACCTCCTGCTGCTGCTGTGACTCCTGGCCGTGTGCCCTCCACACTTGATGTCATCAGAGCCACAGCCTGAACTTTCATTGGCTGGCTTGCCTCCCGCCGGTGAGAGGTGGGGGTCGGCGGGCTTGGGCTGGGGGTTCAGTCCATTGTGCCATCTGTGGCTTTCCTCCTGTTTTCCCACCTCCAGAATGTAATTTGTGCCAACTGCCTGATCCATCAGCTGCTGTCGTGACCTCCACACTGTGTGATTGCCACTCTGTGGCCTAATACTGTTTAGGCCCGCCTCCAGAAGGTCATATTGCCACGCATGACTCTACTGCAGCCCAGAGCCGGCCGAGGGGGGGGGGGGGGGGTGGACCTCCACACTGTGTGATTGTACCACTCTTGAGGCCTAATCTGTTTAGCCACCATCCAGAATGTCATTGTGCCACGCGATCTCATACTGCTGCTGCCGTGACCTCACACTGTGTTAATGTGCCACTCTGTGGCCTAATACTGTTTTGCCGCCACCATAATGTCATGTGCCACTGCCTAACTCATGCTTCTGCGTCGTGACCTCCACACTGTTTCATTGTGCCACTCTGTGGGCCAAATACTGTTTTGCCGCCTCCAGAATGTCATATGTGCCACTGTGCCTGACCTCATACTGCTGCCGCGTGACCTCCGCTCTCAGTCATTGGCCACCTGTGGTTCCTCGTGTTGCCACCTCCCAGAAGTTCATTGTGCCACTGCCTGACCTCAATGCAGCTGGGCCTGCACGCCGCACCTCCACACTCTGGTCACAATGTTGCCACCTGAGCCTCAGCTTGTATTTTTTTCCAGCTTTTCGCTGGCAATGACTTTATCAGGTCTACATTCCTTCCCGCCTTGAGTTTTTTGGTCAGTTTTTGCCCTCTTAAGTGCCCAGGGAATTTTATAGAGAAGCGATTCTAAGAGCGGCGGCAGTCACTGCGTGTCATACTAAAACACAACATTTATGAAGACCAAACCAGCCCCCAGCACATTAAGCATGGCCACAATGATCTACAGCACCCTGCAGGCCTCTGTGCAGCCTGGAAATAGCTGCCTTTTAAACGCGATTCGTGCCGAAGTGAATTCGGAACGAAACGAATTTTGTCGGAAAATTCGGCGAAGTGACCGAATCGAATTTTTGAGAAATTCGCCCATCTCTAGTAATAACACCCACGTACAGTATGTTAGAAAATTACATGTGCTTTACTTTTTATACTAAAATTAACTATATTTATTGAGTTGCTGCACTGTAACACATTAATACTATCATGTTTATATATTTTATTATTTATTTTTTTTATTATTTTTTTAAATTATTAATTGATTGTGGAACAATAATGACTATAAGGCCATGTTCACACGGCTTAATTGCGGGGCGTAATTGTCTATTAAGACACCTCAGCTATGTCTATTAAGTATAAATACCTAAATTTTTACATTTTCCCAAATTAACACTTGTGTGCAATGTAATGCCTCAAATGCCTCAAAAACTCCAGCTGCTGTATACAATGTGTATAAATTAAATCATACTAATTCCCATTTAACAGAAGTCAAATGATTTATATCCTGTGATAATCTGAATTATCACAGGGAACTGATTAATGTAACGTTATCACTATGGAGTTGGAGATACGTTTCTTATAAGTACTGGTGAAATAAACTATGTGACTTGAGGAAGAAATAATTAAGTACCCTCCATTGGGCTGACCCAGAAATGAGCAGAAACTTCTTCTAACCCTGTTTCCATACTGAACTGCATTAAAATAATGGTTTATTTCCAGTATGGTGACTCAACATTGGGAACCAATCTAATATTGAATTGTGTAAATCTTCTGTCCACTGAACTTTTTTCTGCTTTTATATTCATAACTGTCTTTCAATTTTACATGTGTTTTTTTTTTGTTTTTTTTGTAACTAAGTACAATATCTGCAAATTAAAGCCTAAAACTGTAATAGTTTTGCCTTGTTGTCCTAAAGAATTTATCATCTCTTTAGAGTAAAAGTGCTTGCTCGATCATGTTACCTTTTTGGTAGAAAGTAGTTGGTACCCAAAAGTATTTTGGGAAATAGCGGTGGCAACTCTCAGCACCACACACCAATGGTGGTAATGTTCGTGTTCCAGGGCAGAACTGTCGTATTTAATTTAATGGCCCCATTAAAACAAAGCACCTGTGCCCTTCGCCCATTTCCAGTTCGTACTTTGCTTCATATCAATGGATCTTTAAAAAAAAAAAAAAAAAAGATCAGTACTGCCAATTATGCCCTAAAGGTGCCCCGATCCTGAGTGTGTGGACAATTTGGAGGTACATGTTGTTCTCAATTAGTACCCTAAGGGAGACTTGAATGTGAGATTGAGCTGTGGAATAGCGTGTATTTGTTATCACAATCATATTGCAGAGGTAAAAGGCATCTGTATGTGTGTGACAGACTGAAGGACAGAGTCCCATGTGTGTTTCCCTGACAGACTTGGGGGGCAGCAGTGAGATAGAGTCCCCTGTGCTATGTGTGTTCTTCTTATTTCCCTGACCGATTTAGTGGCAGTGGGATGTTATCCATTGCTTATCTGGCTAACCTGATACCTACAAACACAAGACTAGCCTTCAAGAAAACCTTGACTTGCCAGGGCTACTTGCTGTATCTATACATATTGAACGGAGACTACTGTTCCAACTCACAATGCAATCAAGCCCAGACACAGAAAAGCAAACATTTTTTACACAAGATCACCAATAAGCAATGACTTCTTATATGTTATAAAAAAAATGCCCTGCATACATGCTGATTTATACTTTTAGAATGTCTACAATATTTATATGGACTCTGTAATTGTAAACTATGAAAATACAGCAGATTTCATTCAAAATGGAGAAGTCTGATGGCTCTGCACCATATAAATCAAACTACATGACCTATATGCACAATCATCCGATTGTTTTACTAAGCTTGGGTGGTGCTCTGTGGTAAGGAAGCAATAATATCCCATGCATACAATCCACAATAGTAGAAAAAGGCCACAGCACTCACCATCTGAAGCTTTCCTCCAGTTTATTAAAAGGGAGGGTACAGCAGAGTGGAATAAAGAGGTATCAGACCAACAGTCGTTTGTGCTATCTGCACTTTGTCAAGGGCTTGTTGATCATGTGCATGGGATTATATTAGAGTCCATTGTAGTCATGAAACGATACTCCCCACCAACAATGATTGACAATTGTTGAAGTACAGTACTCCAACATTGATAACACTGGGGAACACTCATTTTGGTGCCTTAAACGTTGAAACCATTTTTGAGTATGTTTGGGGCGCTGATTCTGAAAATGAAACCCGTTTTCCCCTATCCGCTCTAGTTTTGGAGATCCGGCATTGCCACGTTACCAAGTATAGGCTGCTAAAAGTAATGGTTACTCAATATTGTACTAAATAAATGTTGGAAACTCATGTAAAACAGAAAATACATACATTTTAGACCATTTAAAGAAAAGCTGCAAACAAAACCCTGTATGTGCACAAGCAAATTCAATGCTATTCATCTGTAGTACATATTTATAAAGAAATGAATCACAAGAACAATGTAGAATCATGCAATCAACATCTCATAAACTATAGCTGCCAGAACAAAATGGATGGGATTTCTACGCCCCTCAAAAAAGTTAAAGAGAGATAGGACAACACCCTCCTGCTGAATACTTCAGAGCAATATCAATGAGTCTGCTGTCTTCTTTCTCAGTTGTTAAGAAATGGGTAACATATTCTGATGACACAACAGCTTTCACCAATTTCCATGGCAGGAATTTTTTTTCATGTTGCATTTGTTTTTTCCTCCCTGCTTTTTAGAGCCAAGGGTTTTTTTTATTTTTCTATCACCAAAGACATATGAGTGCCTGTTTTTTGTGGGATTTTTAATGGTACCACTGGCTGTACCATGTAGTGTACTGGGACAGCAAAAAAATGTTGTTTTGTGTGGTGAAATGTGAATAAATATTTAGCACTAGAGCACGCTATACAGAATTTCAAAGTGACAAGTTTTGTGTTTCTCATTTTCAAAAATGCCCAATAATTTATTTTCTTCATAGCATTAATTTGTTACAGACTTTTTATCACCTGTAAAACCAATGACCAATGACATGGACTATTTTGCTGCCAAGTAAATGTAAAAAGAAAAAATCTGTGTCTCTTATATTGAGAATAATATAAACCACATGGAATCATGCTAAATTTCTCCAAATACTGTATATCTGGTATCAGATTTATGGTCCCAATTGCAGTCTTTAGAGACAATTAAGTGCTGAGGCCAACTTGAATGCTATAACAACAAGAATGGTATTTTAAAGAACAACAATAAGTGACTTATGGGTTCAAGTTCAACTTGCACACAATCCAGATGTACAGGATAAGAGAGGCTACCTATACACATTTCAAGATAGACGAATATGTTTTTTCTATCAGGCAAAAAAATTGGTAGCACTCCAGGGGTATGATGCACAAAATTTTATTCAACAAATATCTATAGGCTCCACTCAAAATGTGAGTAGTGACTAATCAAAATTTGATGTTTCGGTCAAAGACCTTTTTATAAAAAGTCACTGTAAGACAAATAGAAAGCATACAATAATATGAGAAATCAAAAACAATATGAGCAACATCAAAATAAACTACAAAGAAATGCACAAATATAAATAAGAAAACAAAAACATGTAAAATTGCAGTACTAACATACAAATATCTACAGCACTTGAAAATTGTGCAATCACATTTTAGAATCACATGATGGTAGATAGGACAAATAAGTGAATGTATATACAATGCGGGTACATGCAGAAATAGTCCATAACATAGGATAATACACAGAAAGTATATATGAACAAAAGAATATTGAACATACTAACATAGGACATAAATCTAGACTAACTAGATGTATATTATGTAGGCAAGTGTAGTAAATGCTAGGGCATTATAGGGGTTGCTTATGATGACTTTGCTGCAATGTATCCCGTTTCCTGTGGTTATGTATATTTTTACTGCATTGCTCTTATCTTCCAGTATACTAGTTCCCTTATATAGCAGTGGTACTAGAACCTACAAGCATTTACTAAACTACAATGTATCAAAAACAAAAAAAAACTTACCAGTAGCTATAAGCCACCCCAGGCTCATAATTAGAGATGGGTGAATTTCCCGAAATTCGTTTCGTTCACTTCGCCAAATTTATCGGCAAAAAAAACTTCGTTCCGAATTACTTCGGCACGAATCAATTAAAAAAACAGCTATTTCCAGGGTGCACAAGCCTGCAGGGTGCTGTAGAACGTTGTGCATGCTTAAATATGCAGAGGAGCTTGGTTTTGGTCTTCATACAATGTTTGTGTTTTAGTATGACACGCACATGACTGCCGCCGCTCTTAAATCGCTTCACTATAAAAATTTCCCCGGGCACTTAAGAGGGGAAAACTGACCAAAAACTGAAGCGGGAATGTAGCCTGATAAAGTCATGCGAGCGACAGCTGAAAAAAACAAGCTGAGGGCTCAGGTGGCAACATTAGTGCAAGAGTGTGGAAGGTGACGGCGGCAGCCACAGCAGCATGAGGTCAAGAGAGTGGCACAAACACATTCTGGAGGTGGCAAAAATAGGAGTAGGCCACAGAGGAGGCCACGAGTGGGACAATGACACAGTGTGGAGGTCACGGCAGCAGCCACAGCAGCAGCATTAGGGCAGACAGTGGCACAATGACACAGTGTGTAGTCACGGCAGCAGCCACAGCAGCAGCATCAGGTAGACAGTGGCACAAAGACACAGTGTGTGGTCACGGGAGCAGCCACAGCAGCACATGGTCAGACAGTGGACAAAGACATTCTGGGGTGGCAAAAACAGGGTAGGGCCCCAGAGTGGGACAATGACACAGGG
>JAODAL010029800.1:0-50989 GCA_025379985.1 Phyllomedusa bahiana
GGCCCAGGAAAAGGGTTATACAACGGGTTGCAAGGGTCAGGGTGTTCCAGCTCGGCGACCAGGTACTGGTACTTGTACCCACAGTAAAGAAGCAAATCCTGAAAAAAATGGCGGGGCCCCCTATAGATCAAAGAGGGGTCAGTGAGGTAAACTATAGGGTTTTTCCAGCCGGTAGAAGGAAAACCAAACCAAAAAGGTATCCGGGTACTATAGGGGTTGAGGCCCAATTTTGCCCCCATAGCCCCCCCCTTTTAAGACCTCACAAAAGGGTCCAAGTCCACTATGGTCAAGTGGAACCAGGAGGTGGAGCAAGCCTTTAAAAAACCTAAAAGAGCTACTAAATTCCTAAATTTCTAGAAGGAATTTATCGTCCAGGCAGACACTTCTGAGTTGGGCTTAGGGGCTTTTCCTGTCACAGCTGGTTGGGGGAGAAAAAGACCCCGGGGTATACCTCATCAGGAAGCGTCAGCGCAGAGAAAAACTATATGCCTAGTGGAAAAAAGAGTGCCGGGCCATTAAGGTGGGCTTCAAATAAAAGCATATACCTAAAGGGTAGACTCTTAAACGTTATCAGGCCCATTCACCAAGTGGAGGCCCCCAACAAAGGGAAAAATGCAAGGGGGCCCCGGTAGTCCTGACTTACAGGACTTTAAGTTTCTGTAGAACATCGCCCCGGGTGCCAACACAGATCTTTACCCGATCACAACTTTATGGCCAAAAATTTCCCCCCACCCCGCAGGCCTGAGCAGGGGGGGAGATATGTAACCCCGTAGCGGGGAAAAGTCGAAAATGGTGTATACATCCCACCGGGTTCTGACTATTCGGGAGAGTCCAAGAACATGCCACCAAGGGAAAAGGAGCCCTGGGGAGTAAAAAGGCCAACTTTAAATAATGTCAGCAGTACAACTGTCGGCATATGTTTAGCATATTTTTAGCAGGCTTCCAGCCTTTCCCTGATCAGCTTTTCATTGGGAGTAAGAAAGACAGGGGGGGTGCTTACTCGCCGGGGTCCACTCCGGTTTCCCCGGGTGTATTTAGGGTCACAGGTAGCTACTGGGCATCAGTTGTATCCCAGTCTACCATTCAGCTGGAACATTCCCCCCCTGGGGGAAAGCCGTGTCTGTCCCTTCACCCAAGGTCTAGTGAGGGGAAAAGCCTGCCCCCCTGCTAATGTAGGCGGGGGCCGATATGTCATATATCGTTTTCCCCCGGGCGCCAAGCCAGACTGACCAGGAGCTGATCGGCCCCTCAAAGGGACCGTGGGGCAGGGCATAAATTTCTTTCTTTTTTTTAACTTTTTTCTAGCCTGACTAAAGCCCTGCCTACCCAAATGGCCCCCCTTGGGGTACCTAACCTGTCTTCGACTAATATGGCCCCTGTAGCTACCTAGACCCTACCTACCTGACTATATATGGCCCCTATAGCTACGTAGACCCTACCTACCTGACTATATATGGCCCTTATAGCTACCTAGACCCTGCCTGCATGACTATAGATGGCCCCTATAGCTACCTAGACCCTGCCTGCCTGAATATATATGCCCCCTCAACCTACCTAGACCCTGTCTGCCTGACTATACATGGCCCCTATAGCTACATAGACAAAGCCTACCTGACTATATATGGCCGCTATAGCTAAATAAACACTTCCTGCCTACATATATGGGCCCCTATAGCTACCTAGACCTTGCCTTTCTGACTATATATGGCCCCTATAGCTACCTAGACTCTGCCTGCCTGACAATATATGGCTCCTATAACTAACTAGACCCTGCCTGACTATATATGGCCCTTATAGTTATCCTGTGTGCCTGACTATATATGGCCCCTATACAGTAGCTACCTAGACCCTGCCTGCCTGACTATATGGGGCCTATAGCCTACCTAGACCCTGTCTGCCTGACAATATATTGCCCCTATAGCTATCTAGACCCTGCCTGCCTACCTATATGGCCTGTATAGCCTACACTAGACCCTGTCTGCCTTCCTATATGGCCGCTATAGCCAACCCTAAACCCTTTCTGCATGCCTTTATGGGGCCCTATAGCTACTTAAACCCTGCCTGTCTGCCTATATGATTCCCTATACTCTACCTTAACCCTGCCTTCTTATCTTTATGGGCCCCTATAGCTACCTAAACCCTGACTCCTTATATGGGGCCTTATAGCTACTTAAACCTTGGCTGCCTATATGGGGCCCTATGCTCTACCTAAACCCTGCCTGCCTATATGGGGATCCTATAGCCTACATAAACCCTGCCTGCCTCTATAGTACACTATACCCTAACTAAACACTGCCTGCCTACCAATCTGGGGCCTCCTGTAGCCTACCTAAACCCGTCCTGCCTGTATGGGGACCTTATGGCTTAGCTAAAGCCTGCCTGCCTATTTGGGGCTCCCTATAGCCTATTTACTTACCTATCTATGTGGGCCCCACCTATAGCTTAACTGTGGCCCACTTAGTGCCTACTTAACTAGCTTGGGCCTAACTACTGCCTACCTACCTTAGGGCTGCCTACCTAACTGGGGCCTAACTACTGCCTACCTAGGGCAAATCTACCTACCTTTAGCCTACCTACCTAATTGAGACCTACCTTTGTACAGAGGTGGGGAAAGGGAGTGAGGTGCTGTAAAAGTGAGGATTCTAAGATATTTGTGTCCAGATCTGCGGGGACGAGTGGTGTGAGTCACACCTGTGAGTCACAAGATGTAACTGCACTGTAGTCATTTATAAACCTGCAGAGTCTGTGTACACTTGTATCTACAACTATATGGTCTCTGTATGGTGGTAATATACAGTCTGTAGAGCACCTGTGTACACTGATACCTACCACTAGATGGTCACTATTTGGCAGTAATATTGGTATCTGTATACTGATCTTTATTCAGTAATAGTATAGGGGTATTATTCAGTCACTCTGTGGTGATAATTTGTGTTCATGTTCTGGCAGTATAATCAGGTCCTTATGTTGTAGCGTTATTGGTAATGTTGGTCTTGGTATAGTGGGATTTTTATGGTAGCAGTATGATGGTGATATGTATGGTGATGTATTTGCCACTTGTATTATCTAGTAACTTTTGGATGGGGGGAGGAAGGCCCCATCCAAAAGTTTGCTATGGGGCCCAGACTTCTCTAGTTACGCCTCTGGTCAGAGGTATACTTACTTTTGTGAGATATTGTAGATGTCCTGTCTTTTGTCGTTCCCTAGACTTTGAATGGAACACCAATATACATCTCTCATCTCCCTCTTTGTGCAGAATACAGGTGCAAAAGCAATTACAAAATAAGGAAGGAATAACTTGTACAATACGGCTGTAATATTTCATATTTTATTATGATAGGTAAATATTTTGTGCTATAAGTGGCTGTTCTTGGTAATGTTATTTTTGTATTGCAGCCAGTATGATATTTATATTATGATGACTACAATGAAAGTCTGTAATTTATTAACATCTTGCCAACTGCCCGTTGAATATATACTTCTGGTCAGTGGCAATTTTTTTGCACAGATTACCTGGGATGTCCATGCAGAGATTGAGGCTGTACACTAAGGCCTCGTTCACACGGCTTATTTCGCCGCGTATTTGCCGACGGATTGACGATCATCAATCCGTCGGCAAATCAGTCAGAAACAAGTAACAGCCTATTTTCTATTGATTTCAATAGAAAATACAGCTCGTCTTTTCACACAACGAGTATTTCCGTCAGGATTGCCGCCGGGGAATTGACGACGGCAATCCGGGACGGAAAAAACAATGTGCATGGTCAATTATTTAGGGTCGATTCCACCACCTACAATGAATGGAGATGGTAAAATCCGTGGGGAAATCAGTTACAAATACGTGCCACACTTAGTGGCACTTATTTGCAACTGATTTTCAACTGATTTCAGAACGAAATTTACAATCGGCAATCCGTTGTAAATACGTTCTGAAATAAGCCGTGTGAACATAGCCTAATTGTGCAGCTGTGCTGGTGGGGAGTCGTCTATCAACGTTAGCTGGGCTCTCCACTGATAAGACAGGAAAGGTTTATTAACATTACTGCCTTATCGACTGCTGTATTTAAAGTGTTTAATGAGTGCTGTGCATACAGAAAAGCAGGAAGCCTCCTGGCTTCCTGGTGCCAGTGGTCAAGTGCCCACTAGAGTTTAGCAGTTACAGATGTTGCGGGGACTTAACAGACCCAGATCATCTCTGCAGTTAGCACAGAGGTGTAACGGGTTGCGCCGCGGTCCGGGCCACGGACCGCGGTCGCACCCACGTTCCCCATAACGGGTCCCCGTCGTGGACGGGGGGCGCCGCGGGCCGCACGGCCGGCTGCGGCGCCACCCGTTCCACCCACTCACCTGGCCTCGCTCCCCGGTCTCCCCCTCGCCCCCTCCCGGCCGGAAGGGCGCATGCGCGCCCCCTGGGGGCGCGCCGCTTGTCCTGGTGAATTTAAAGGGACAGTGCGCCCGTAATTGGGTAATTCCAGGCGCTGTTTCCTATATAAGTGTTGCACCCACGTCACTTCCCTGCGGATCTACGTTGCCCCGAGCCATAGAAAAAAGCGTTCCTTAAAGTGTATTCCCTTTAAACCGTGTACCAGACCTCTCCTACTTTCCCGACTCCGAACCTCTGCCCCCTGCCCTGACCCTCTGCCTCCACAAACCACGAACCATTGCCGCCTGCCCTGACCATACTGCCTGCCCACCACTACAATTCCCTCGGACTATGATTCTGTACCACGCTGCACCCGGCCGCCACCGCAAGCAAGTCACGTCAGGGGGATGACCTGGTAGCCTCACCCCGCAGCAAGTCCACCCAGCTTTGCGGCGGCTCTGGTTAAAAACCGGGGCTACTTAGATTCCTTTCCCGGCCCGGGCTTAATACCATCGCTTGCGGTGGTCCAGCGGATCCAAACCCAGCCGTCACAGTTAGATCCAGCCATGGATCCCGCCAAGGTGCCCCTGCCAAGCATCGCGGATCTTACGACGTTGGTTGCCCACCCAGCGAGAAAAATCGCACCAACAGGCACAGCAGTTGGGCCAGCTCTCCGCCATGATGCGTCATCTCCTCGCATCCCAGCAACAGTCTCCACCTGGGGGCCCCGTCGGTGACTCCGTCTACGTCAGCCTTTCCCAAATTGGCACCGTGGGACCCAAGCTTCGCTCCCCTTTAAACCCATCAGCTTTGCCGGATCCCAAGCTCTGTCGGGTTTCATTACCCATTGCACTATGCACATAGAACTGATGGCGGATCATTTCCCTGGGAAGGTCTAAGGTGGCCTTCGTGGTGGGAGCCTACTATCCGGGAAGGCCCTGGCTTGTGCGACTCCCCTCTGGGACAGGAATGATCCTGTAAATTTGCGGATCTACAGGACCTTTCTCCAGGAATTCCGCACCGTCTTCGAGGAGCCGCGCGTGCTTCCTCTGCTGAGCCCGCCCTCTTGAGCCTTCTTTCAGGGCAGTCCTCTGTGGGAGATTATGCGGTTCAATTCCGTACCTGGCTTCGGAGCTAAACGTGGAATGATGCCGCCCTCTGTGCCACTTTAAAAAAGGGGCCCTGTCCAGCCGGTAAAGGATGCTTTGGCAGCAAGAGACCTCCCTGCGTGAGTGAACTAAGCCTGCTAGCAACTCGGATTGATATAAGGTTTCGCAGAGAGGCAGGAAGAGCTGCGTCAGGAAAGGAGACTCTGCACGCCCCCGCTGCGGTTTCACCTGGCCCCGGTTTTCCAGCATCCTCCATTGCTGTCCCCTCAACCCTCTGAGGTGGAACCCATGCAAGTGGACCGGGCCCAGTTATCTGAGCAGGAGCTGAACCGCCGCCGAACCGAGAAGCTATGTCTCTACTGCGCCAGCCCGGACCATTTCGCAAAAGGCGTCCGCTACGTCCCCAGCGTCCGGGAAATGCTTCACACCTAGGAGGCCTAGGAGAGGCGGTCCTGGGTGCAGTTTCCCCCCCTTCCACGTCTGATGATGCCGTGGAGGTGACCACTGATGCTGGTCCGTCTTTCCCGGGAAATTTCTGCTTTCCTGGACTCAGGCTCTGCCGGGAACTTCATCCTTGCTCATTGGAAAACCCGGTACGCATCCCTGTTGTCCCGTTGAGAAGCCCTGCTTATTTCTTTCGGTCAGTGGGGAGCTCCTCAGTAAACCCCATCCAGTACGTAACCCGGGCCGGTGACACTCCGTGTGGGGGCGCTACATAAGGAGAAGATCGGGTTCCACGTTCTGTCCCATGCTTCCTCGGCGATCCTCTTGGGGCTTCCATGGCTGAAAACGTCACGCCCTACGCCCGATTGGAAGACAGGCGAAGTCCTGCGTAGGGGACCGGAATGCCAGAACCATTGCTTGGAGTACCACGCCCGGTGCCTAAAACTTCTCGCCTCCGCTTGTCAAGCCGTTGCCAGGCCTGCCGGCCGAGTACCAGGACTTTTGGGATGTATTCTCCGAAAAAAGGGGCCCCGATTCGCTGCCACCACATCGCTTACACTGTCCTATTGACTTCCTCCCAGGAACCATTCACCCTGGGGGAGGGTCTACCAGCTGTCCGTGCCAGAAAACTCAGGCCATGTCGGCCTACATTCGGGAGAACCTGCAGAGAGGATTTATTTCGTAAGTCCTCCTCCCCAGCCGGAGCGGGTTTTTTCTTCGTGCAGAAGAAGGATGGTTCCATCCGTCCCCTGTAATAGACTACAGGGTCTAAATAGAAACACCGTAAGAACCCCTACCCCCTCCCCCTGATCTCAGAGTTGTTTGACCGTCTCAAGGGGGCTAAAGTGTTCTCCAAGTTGGATCTGCGAGGAGCCTATAACCTCGTCAGAATTCGGGGGGGGGACGAGTGAAAAAAGGCGTTCAATACTCGAGATGGACATTTTGAGTACCTCGTGATGCCCCTTTTGGGCCTGTAACGCTCCAGCGGTGTTCCAAGAACTCGTCAACGATGTCTTCCGGGATCTCTTGTACACCTGCGTCCATAGTGTACGTAGATGACATCCTGATTTTCTCCCTAATCTCAGACTCACCGGGCAAGTACTCCAGGGTTTTGCAACGTCTGCGCAGCAACCCACTGTACGCCAAGCTGGAGAAATGTTTTTCCATCGGACCAGCCTACCTTTCCTCGGGTAAAATAGTCTCGGCTGAAGGGCCCAAAGATGGACCCGGCAAAAAATCTCGCGGTGCTACAATGGCCCCGTCCTGTCGGTCTTTGGGCGATACAGCGCTTCTGGCTTCTCAAACTATTACCCGCAAAATTTATTTCCCACTTCTCCACCTTGGTGGCTCCTATCGTGGCCCTTACTAGGAAGAATTGCGAACCCAGATGTTGGCCTCCGGAGGGTGAGAAGGCGTTGTGGATCTAAAGACGGGCCCTTTTCCACTGCTCCCCGTCTTGGTCCGCCTGATTCCGAGAGACCGTTTCTTTGGAGGTGGATGCCTTTCCTGGGGGCAGGGGCGGTCCTCACACAGAGAAGTTCCAAAGGCAAGATTCGCACATGTGGGTTCTTCTCTAAGACCTTTTTCCCCCGGCTGATCGGGAAATTGCCATTGGGGACCAGGAACTCTTGGCCATCAAGTTAGCCCTAGGGAGTGGCGACATCTGCTGGAGGGGGCTCGTCACCCAATCGACATCTTTACAGACCACAAAAATTTTTTGTACCTTCCCGACGGCCCAACGTCTTAACCCTCGCCAAGCCCGGTGTCTCTTTTATTTTCTCGGTTTGATTTTTCGTATACATTTCCGGCCTGCTGAGAAAAAACGTCAAGTGATGCCCTCCCCTCGTGCCTCGGACGGGTCGGTGGGAAAACCCATGTCACAAAACATCATTTCCCCCAACGGTTGGTTTCACCCTGGCTTTCCCCCAGGTCTCCAAAACATTCCTACGGGCAAGACTTGCCGCTGGCACTCCGGAGGAAGATTCTGGAGTGGGGGCATAGCTCCTTGGTTGCTGGCCATCCCGGTGCTCGGAAGTCTTATGCTTTGATCTCGCGGCACTACTGGAGGCCGACTCTAGCACAGGATGGGCAAGGGCTTCACCCTTGCCTGTGTCACTTGTGCCGGAACAAGGTCCCACCCCACAGGCCCCGCAGGTCTATTGCATCCGCTGCCTGTGCCGGAAATCCCTTGGACGCACATAGCGATGGGCTTCGTCACCGACCTACCAGTCTCCTCTGGGACTGCAGTCATCTGGGTCGTGATGGACCGGTTCTCAAAAAAAGTCCCCACTTTGTGCCTCTCCCTGGCCTGCCGTCTGCCCCGCAATTGGCTAAATCTTTTCTTCCGGCATATCTCCGGCTTCATGGACTACCCTCTCACATTGTTCTCCGACCGCGGTGTTCAATTGTTTCCCAATTCTGGCGTGCATTGTGCCCCGTCTGCAAGTCAAGTTGGACTTTTCATCGGCATAAACCCCCCCCAGTCCAATGGCAGTTGGAGAGAGTGAACCATATTCTGGAAGAATACCGTGCCACTTTGTGTCCGCGGGCGTCAGGACAACTGGAACCGAGCTGCTCCCAAAGGGCTGAAATTGCTGTCAACGACCAGGGTTTTGAGATTATCAAGGCCGTCTGGCAGGAGATGCGATGTTCTCTACTTCGGGCCTCTGCCCGTATGAAGTCTCAGGCAGACAAAAGGAGAAGACCTGCCCCGACGTTTCTCCCTGGGGACCAAGTTTGGCTCTCCTCAAGGTCCTGAAGGTCCCTAGTTCTTAAATTGGCCCTCGCTTCCTCGGACCCTTCAGGTTCTTCGGCAGTTGAACCCGGTGACATACAAGCTTTGTTTGCTCCATCTCTCCGGATCCACAACGCATTTCATGTATCCCTCCTTAAGCCTCTGGTTCTGAACCGGTTCTTTCAGAAGAAAGTGACGCCTTCCCCAGTAGCCGAATCCACCGACATCTTCGAGGTAAAGGACATTTTAGCTATGAAAACGGTCAGAGGGAGACGTTTATTCCTCGGGGATTGGAGGGGCTTCGGACCCGAGGAGAGATCCTGGGAGCCTGAATCTAACATCCTGAATCGGGATCTCATCCTCAGATTCCTGCAGCCTAAAAAGGTGGGGAGGCCTAAGGGGGAGGGGTGTACTGTAATGGGTTGCGCCGCGGTCTGGGCCACGGACCGCGGTCACAGCCACGTTCCCCATAACGGGTCCCCGGCGTGGACGGGGGGCGCCGCGGGCCGCACGGCCGGCTGCGGCGCCACCCACTCACCTGGTCTCGCTCCCGTCCGGTCCTCGTCCCCTGCCGGCCGGAATGCGCATGCGCGCCCCCTGGCGCGCACGCTCGTCCTTGTGAATTTAAAGGGACAGTGCGCCGGTAATTGGGTAATTGCCGGGCGCTGTTCCTATATAAGTGTTGCAACCCACGTCACTTCCCTGCTGGATCTACGTTCCCCGAGCCATAGAAAAGCGTTCCTTAAAGTGTATTCCTGCTTTACCATTTACCAGACCTCTCGCTACGTTTCCCGACTCCGAACCTCTGCCGCCTGCCCTGACCCTCTGCCTGTCCACGACCACGAACCATTTCCGCCTGTCCTGACCATACTGCCTGCCCACCACTACGATTCTCGGACTACGATTCTGTACCACGCTGCACCTCGGCCGCCACCGCAAGCAAGTCACGTCAGGGGGACGACCTGGTAGCCTCACGCCGCAGCAAGTCCATCCTGCTTTGCGGCGGCTCTGGTGAAAACCGGGGGCTACTTAGATTCCCCTTCCCTGGGTGGCTTAACTACCATCGCTTGCGGTGGTCCGGCGGATCCACTACCCAGCCGTCACAAGAGGTTTGTATTTTTCCTTTTTTTTTGCATACTCCCTTTTTTTCCCTTTTAAGTGAGGCTGATATATTAACCCCAGTTACAAGTGAAATTAGAAAAAAAAAAAATATTGTAGAAATGCTTCTCAAAGGTCTTATTCTGATCTTATTGGGGGCAAAACATGTAAACGGCAATATTAAAATATTAATAAAAAAATAAGCATTAACAGCCCAATTTCTTATTTTTAGCCTTACCCCCAAAGACCCTAAAACTTTATATCACCTTTATATAATATCTGTGACAGAAAAGTTCCACAATTACAAAACATATTTTAGCTTTATTTTTGCTGTTAAAAAATAAGATAGAAATGTGAAATACAGACATTTTATTTTTTCTTTACTATTTTCATACAAATTACATAAAAATTAAACCTTATATATCACAGAAAAAAAGACCAAAAAATTAGTAGAATGACCAATTGTAAGAAAACATTATAGCATTCAAACCTGCATGTAAAAAAGGAAAATGTGCCCTGGTCAAAAAGGGGGGTAAATGTCACAGTTTGGACCTGGTGAAAGAGTACTTGTACTTACAGATAACTTTTCAGGATAAGCTTTCTTATTTGTACACAAGAAGCAACACTACTTCTGGCCGTTATAAAATAGCATTTTTATAACTCTTCCTCTCTGCAGGCTCCATATCTAACTTGCTGTTTTCTGTGAGCTATGGCACATGTGTGAAACTCAACTCCTAGGGGAAGAATCCGGCCAACCATGTCATTTTATGGGGCCCTTGAGAGCTTAGAAATAGCATGCAGCTGTGGTCAAGTTCCAGATGCAAAAGGACTGACTCTCCTCTTTCCCTGCAGTACACAGCCAGTGCTTTGCAAAGGCGGCAGTTCCAGCAGAGGGACCAGGTGACATCTTGGATATGGAGCTCTGATGCACAACTCTATACTGCTCTGACAGCCCTAACCAGATATCCTAACCACATTTCAAGACACTAAAAAGGGACAATCAGAATGCTGATGTGCCCATCAGTGAAAATACATTTGCCACTCCTGAGCTACTGGTTGGAGACTAACTGTTGAGTTGTCTTCCATTGCACAAACACAGAAGAGGAGATCCTGCTCCCCTATATAACTTTAGCACACCTTTGGCAATTGCATGGGAGACACTATAGAGTAGTACTAAATAGTTTAAGCTGTGGACCAAGCATTGGGTTGAGACAACATATAGAAGGTACTTGAGTTGTCTCAGTGTCTCTGCATGCCTTTTTCTGCCTCTTTCGCTCTTTAACCACACTGTCATGTTTAAAAAGACTTTATTTCAGATAGACAGACAAATACAAGGTATACATATAGTCCTTGAAATGTATCTTGAGAAAAGGGGAAGTGGATCCTTGGAGCCGTGGATGGCAGTTGCCTGTCCAGCCATAGTCATGGATGTGAGACACAAGATCAGGACACTGGGGTAGCAGACATGGAAACAATAGAGTCCAGTCTAACTAATGTGATGCCATCAACAATGGAGGGACAGCAGACTTGTAACAGCAGGCAGGACACCAGGAAAAATAGAAGGACAGCAGGCTTGTAGCAGTAGGCAGGACACTAGGAACAATGGAGAGTAGCAGGATTGTAGCAGCAGGCAGGACACAAGGAACAACGGAGATTCAAAAGGCTCGTACCAGCAGGCAAGAGACTAGGAAAAATAGAGGGACAGCAGTAACAATGGAGGGTAGCAGGCTTGTAGTAAAAGGCGCAAGACCAGTAACAACAGAGAGTCATAGGCTTGTAGCAGCAGGCAGTTCACCAGGAACAAGTGAGAGACAGAAGGCTTGTGGTGGCAGGCAGGACACCAGGATCAACTATGGGTCAGAAAGCTTGTACAAGCGGGCAGGACACCAAGAACAATGGAAGGATGGCAGGCTTGTAGCAGCAGGCAGGATGAGAGCCACCAGCAGACAAGGAATAAAGCAGCAGGCCAAACAAAGGACTAGGGTCACCAGGACATGGGAATGCAGAAACTCAAAGGGCATGAGCCTTAGTGTAATGAACCCTAGCTTTCACAATACATACTTAGGCAAATACTGGAGGCAGTAACTGGGTTTATGAAGCTAGCCAGACAGGATGATGAGATGCAGCTGTAGTTATAGCGATACAGGAGTTAACATCTGCTGCACTGGACAGCAGACAGTACAAAGACCATATTCTACCACCAGGATCAAAGGGAAAGTTACTTACACAGGACAGGCTGGGAACCTTGCAGATTGTGACACACACTTGTTTCATACTCTCTTCACTCTCCATAGAAATCTATAGGCACCATGTAAACTGAGCTCTTAGTCTGCGACATTTCATCTTTGTGTAAACAAGACAAATTTCTGCCAATTTTCAGAGTAAATTATGAGTTGAGGAGGTAGGGGGAGAAAAGGATCTAAAATGGAATTTAATAAGAATCTAAAAAGGAGGAATCAGGAGACAGAAGGTGAGGAATGGAGATGTTTGTATTACTGTGAAGTGACAGTAGGGTTAGCGTATGTTCACATGGCTTATTGTGGCGCCGGCCCCATTGACATGGATTGTCAGCGGCACATAAGCGCCACTAACAACTGACATGTCACTTCTCCCCCCATGTGTACAATACGATCGTATTGTACGCGCGGGGGGATGACGCATAATCCATAGCTCTCTATGAGAGCTATGAATTACCGTAAATGCGACAAGCATTTCGCCACTTATAAAGCGCAATACGCAGCAAAATTTGCGCCAAAATACGTGGCTAAATAAGCTGTGTGAACATACCCTTAATGTAGGTTGTAGACTAGCCTAAAGAGGTTGATTTTTAGGTCAATTTTGAAAGTTGCAAAGGTGGAGAAAAGTTTGATGTGTTGTGATAGTGGAGACGTTTGTGTGAGGAGTTGACAAGAAGAGACCAGAGAATATCCTGTAAGAATTGGAAATTGGTAAGGTATTTGGAGATTAAAACAGAAATGTATAGGGGGCACAGATTATGGAGAGCCTTGTATGTCATGGTGAGTAACTTAAACAGAATTCGCTGGACAATGGTTGTCCAGAATAAGGAAGAATGAGCAGAGAGGTGTATCAACGGAGCAGCAGAGTTGAGGATGGATTGAAGGGGAGTGTTAGACGGAGGCCACAGAGAAAAATATTGCAGTAGTCTAGAAAAGTTAATCTCCATTAAATTACAGAATTTATACTTTAGGGAACTATAATTTTCAGTATGTAGCAGTTGAAATGCATTTTTAACTGCAACAAAAATACATGCAGTAAAAATGGTTGCAGTTTTTTTTTTTAAATGCTTTAATTTTTAAAAGATGCATATGTCTTCATGATTAACTTAAATTTGGAACACAGTGGTAAAATCATAACCAAATGTGTTTTTTAGTGCTTCATGCATTTTTGATGCATTAAAAAATGCGATGTGTGACCTTTTCACAGGATAGGTGGAAAATGTTTGAATGCTGGAGTGCTATTGCTGGGACTTTCTACTGATTGTTAAACTAGAGCCTTGACTATCTTCTTTGGTCCTTTAGATTTTGAATGGATCAGCATTGCACATATTCTGCCAAAGATTTCCTTTCAGCTTTAGTGGTCAACAGTGGGGCTTTCAGCGATCAGACATTGATCACCTATCCAATGTCTGTCATGGCACTACCCCTTTAATAGACTAAATGCAGTACAGTCACTTTGTCACTAGCTTCACATCTGATGGCAGACTGATATACGGGCCCTGTGCATACTGTATAAGATGGCAGCTTACGGACTCTGAATAATGGCAGGTACTCTGCGATTATTTCCAGAGCAGGGAGATAATCACCTCAAGACATCCTACTTAAGGGCTCGGTGGGCAACTTTATTCATTCTTTCTTAGTGGAGAAACATCACCAACCTGTGACCTGTAAGGAAACCTCTGTCCATCTCCTCAATGGAGAAGTCCCGGCCATATTTCTCTCGTATTATGCATTACGACTTTATTTAGTCTGCTTTATTGGTAAGAACTCTTCTCCTGTGTCTTGCCAAAGTTCATGTAGTTTCATGCCCAAATGTTAAAATCCTCTGTTTGGAAGACTATGATGGTATACAAACATTTTGCACCCAGGTAGTACAGTAGATTCTCCCATCACTTCAATCTCTATTTTCAACAGAAATGGACTGAGATGATCTTTTTCACCTAAACGTTAGCAACATTTACCTGTCACCCAGAGCATAACCATTCACTATCCCATATGAATCATGTACTTAGTAACCCAGGTTTATTTGTGATCTTTGAGTTAAATACTAGTGATGAGCGATTCGTGCAATAATCAGCATCAAGGCGATTCACGCTTTTTTAAATTATCGGGTCGATAATCAACATCCGATTTTGAATAATCGCCGATTCCCATTCAAGTCTATCTGAGAGGATCACCAGCTTCATTTTTTACACCCAAACAGGTGAGGAGACGCTAGAATTAACATCCACAACAGTAAACTGGATACAAGCTACATCTTAGATAAGACAATTAGGCTATAAGAGTCACAGAAAAAAATTAAATACTAAAATAATTTGTTCTGTTCAATGGCTAACCGAAAACATGAGGACGGCGTAGCACAGCAGGTATAGTGGTAGCAGCTGCTACGGGGCCCCTATAACACAAAACAAGACACCGATATTGGAAATGGCACATGGCAACTGGCAGGAGACCCTATCACTTTTTGCACCAGGGACAAACAACTAGTCATATATTTGGGTTTGGAAAGCAAAAATATCCCAAGGGGGGAACATGAGGTTAAAGGGGCCCGGAACCCTTTTTAGAGTGGGTCCCGGGGAGAGCCGGGTCCCTTTCATCATCTTTTAAACCGTTATATGGTCACATGCCCCCAAAATAAAAGGGGGGCCCCCAAATAGAGTTAACAAAAATTGTTTTAAAAAACAAAGGGGGAATTCGTTTTAGAATTTCGGGAAAAACTTCGATTCTAAACAAAGCAAATTTTTGGGGGTTTGCTTTGCAGGAAAAAAAGGTTTTTTAATTGTTTAAAAAGGGAAAAAAGGAAAATGGGTTAAGGGGGCCCAAAGAACTCGAGGAGGAAGAAAAAAAACCCCTTTGAAGGGAATGTGCAGAGATGAACCCAAATTCAGAGACCGGCGGAATCTGTGAGGGTCACCGAAACTAAGCCCCGGGGGGATGCGGGAAACTAACCCCTTTCTTCTATCCCAAATGTGTAGTGCTGCATTTGGGCCAGTAGCTAAAAGATCTCAAAAGAAAAAATTATTTTTTTTTTTTAAACCACGTTTTTTTTTTTGGGGGGGGGGGTCAAGCTTTTATCAGAAAAACTGTTTTTTTTTCCGTTCAAATTTTAATTTTGTGGGGTTTTTTGGAATTGAAGTGCATGTGGGCCCAAATTTTCGGGTGCTTATACTTTTTAAATTCCCATTGGTCATTTTGGGAAAGCCATTTTTTTCCCAAGGGGTTTGGGTTCAAACCCCCTTTTTGCATAATTATACCCCAAAGGTCAAAAAGGTGTTTCTCCCAAAACCAGAAAAATTTTTTGGGTGCCCCTTTTTTTTTGGCGAAATTTATACCCAAAGGGTTTAAATTTAAGGTTTTTCCCTGCTTTTGTAGTCATTTAAAATAAACGTTTGTTTTTCAACGCCAAAGAGAAATTTTTTTGGTGTTCCCCGTAGCTTTAATTTATTTTGGGAAGGAAAATTAAGCGTTTTCTGTTTTTGGGTTAGTCAGTAAAGCACGGTGTTTTTCAACCCCAAAGAAAAAATTTTCCCTGGGTGTTCCCTGTGCATTTTTTATGTTCAAAGGTTAATTAAGGTTTTTATGCTTTTGTAGTGTAAAAGAAAGGTTTTTTTTTCAACCCCAAAAGGGAAAACTTTTTTCCCTGTGCTAATTTTTTCCGAAGGTCAATAAAGCGTGTTTTTTTTTTGTGTTCTAAAAAAAAAAATGTTTTAACAGCCACATACCAGTTTTTTTTTTGATGCTCATTTTTTTTGCGAAAATTTAATCCAAGGGTTAAATTAAAACGTTTTTGCTTTTGTAGCAGTAAAAGAAACTGTGTTTTAAAGCCAAAGATTAAATTTTTCCCGTTGATTCCGTAGCATATTTATATCCAAGGTTAATTAATTTTGTTTCTGCTTTTGTTCCAGTAAAAGAAACGCCGTTTTAACACGCCGTACCGTTATTTTTTTCCCGGTGTTTTTCTGTAGCGAAATTTAACCAAGGTATATCCCCCTATAGTACCTAATGCTCCCGACATAGATGGACCTTAACTACCTAGCCCTCCCTCCCTGTTTAATATGCCCCTATACTCCCTGACCCTGTCTGTGACTATACAGGCCCCATAGCTACTACCCCAACCCTCCGGACTATTAGGGCCCCGCTATAGCTATTTTAACCCCCCTGCCTACATATATGGGCCCCTATAGCTCTGCCCATCCCTGTTGACTTTTAAATTGGCCCCCAAAAGTTTACTAGACCTGCCTCCCCTAAACCCTTTCTGCATCCTTTTGGGGCCCCTTAAACATTTAAACCCCCTGCCTGTCTGTATAGGGTCCCTATATTACCTTTAACCCCGCCTTCTTATCTTTAGGGCCCTATAGCTACCTAAACCTGACTCCCTTTTTGGGGCCTTTTAGTATTAAACCCTTTGGTGCCTATAGGGGGCCCTAAGCCAAACCTAAACCCCGCCTGTTAATGGGGCCCCCAATTTCCCTAAACCCCACCCGCCTATATGGGGATCCTATACCTACTAAACCTGCCCCGCCTTATAGGAAACCCCATACCCTAACTAAACATGCCCTGCCCACCAAATTGGGGGTCCTGTACCACCTAAGCCCCTGTGCCTTATGGGACCTTATAGCCCGTAAAGCCTGCGCCTTTTGGTGCCCCTATAGCCCATTTATTACTACATGGGGCCCCCCCTAAAGCTTAAATGTTGCCCCCCCTTTCTGCCTATTTAAATAGCTTGGGGGCCCAACTATGCCTCCACCTTGGGCTGCCCCCTTTAAAAAGGGGTAACTACGCTACCTGGGCAAAAACACCTTTTGCCTCTTACCCAATTGGACTACTTTGTACGAGGTGGGGAAGGGGTGAGGTGCTGTAAAAATGGGGATTCTAAATTTTGTGTCCAGATCTGCAGTCACAAGATGTAACTGCCTTTGTCATTTAAATAACCTCAGGTCTGGTAATTGTATCTACAATTTTATGGTCTCTGTAGGGTGGAAAATATACAGCTGTAGGCCTGGGTACATGAAACCTAACTGTGGTCCTTTTTTGGCATAATTTGGGTATTGTTACTGTCTTTTTTCAGTAATATTTATGGGGTATTAGTCGTCATAGTGGTGAAATTTTGTTTTATGTTCTGCCAGTTTAACATGGGTCCTTATGTTGCAGCGTTATTGGTAAGTTGGTCTTGGTTTAGTGGGATTTTTTGGTAGGGGGTATATGGTAAAATTTGTTGGTATGTTTTTCCCACTTGTTTTATCTAGTAACTTTTGGATGGGGGAGGAAAGGGCCCCCACCCAAAAAGTTTGTTTGGGGGCCAGATTCTTAGTTACCTCTGGTCAGAGGTTATACTTACTTTTTGGAAAATTTTGGTCCTGTCTTTTGTCGTTCCCTAAATTTGAATGGGCACCAATATAATCCTCATTCCTCTTTGGAGATAAGGTCAAAAAACAATTCAAAAAAAAGGAAGGATAATTTGTACAAAACGGGTGTAATATTTCATATTTATTATGTAGGGAAATTTTGGCTATAAGTGGTGTTCTTGGTAAAATTATTTTGATTGCAGCCGTAGGCTATTTATTTAGATGACTACAATGAAAGTCTGTAATTTATTAAAATTTGCCAACGCCCGTTGAATATATACTTTGGCAGTGGCAAATTTTTTTGCACAGATTACCCGGAATGTCCATGCAGAGATTGAGGCTGTACACTAATTGTGCAGCTGTGTTGGTGGGGAGTCGTCTATCAACGTTAGCTGGGCTCTCCACTGATAAAACAGAAAAGGTTTATTAACATTACATTGCTGTTAAAAAATAAGATAGAAATGTGAAATCAGAATTTTATTTTTTTTTTACTATTTCATACAAATTAATAAAAAATTTAAACCCTTATTTCACAGAAAAAAAAAAAAACCAAAAAAATTAGTAGAATAACCAATTGTAAGAAAACATTATAGCATTCAAATCTGCATGTAAAAAAGGAAAATGTGCCCTGGTCAAAAAGGGGGGTAAATGTCACAGTTTGGACCTGGTGAAAGAGTACTTGTACTTTCAGATAACTTTTCAGGATAAGCTTTCTTATTTGTACACAAGAAGCAACACTACTTCTGGCCGTTATAAAAGCATTTTTAACTCTTCCTCTCTGCAGGCTCCATTTTCTAACTTGCTGTTTTCTGTGAGCTAGGGCACATGTGTGAAACTCAACTCCTAGGAAGAACCCGGCCAACCATTGTCTTTTTAAATGGAGCCCTTGAGAGCTTAGAAATAGCATGCGCTGTGGTCAAGTTCCAGATGCAAAGGCTGACTCTTCCCTTTTTTCCTGCAGTACACACCAGTGCTTGGCAAAGGCGGCAGTTCCAGCAGAGGGACCAGTGACATCTTTGGGAAAAGGAGCTCTGATGCACAAAATCATACTGCTCTGACAGCCCAACCAGATATCCTAACCACATTTCAAGACACTAAAAAAAGGGGCATCAATGCTGATGTGCCCATCAGTGAAAAATACATTTGCCACTCCTGAGCTACTGGTTTGGGGGACTAACTGTTGTGTTGTCTTCCATTGCACAAACACAGAAGAGGAGATCCTGCTCCCCTATATCACTTTAGCCACCCCTTTGGCAACGCATGGAAGACACTATAGAGTATTTTCTAAGCAGTTTAAGCGTGGACCAAGCATTGGGTTGAGACAACATATAGAAGGTACTTGAGGTTTGTTCAGTGTTCTGCATGCTTTTTCGCCTCTTTCCTCTTAACACACTGTCATGTTTAAAAAAGACTTTATTCAGATAACAGACAAATACAAGGTAATACAGATAGTCCTTGAAATGTACTTGAGAAAAGGGAAGTGGATCCTTGGAGCCGTGGATGGCAGTTGCCTGTCCAGCCCTAGTCATGGATGTGAGAAACAAGATCAGGAACTGGGGTAAACAGACATGGAAACAATAGATTCCCGTCTAATAATGTGATGCCATCAACAATGGAGGGGACAGCAGACTTGTAAAAGCAGCAGGGCACCAGGAAAAAATAGAAAGGGCAGCAGGCTTGTAGCAGTAGGCAGGACACTAGGAACAATGGAGAGTAGCAGGATTGTAGCAGCAGGCAGGACACAAGGAACAACGGAGATTCAAAAGGCTCGTACCAGCAGGGAAGACACCAGGAAAAATAGAGGCACACCCGTAACAATGGAGGGTGCAGGCTTGTAGTAACAGGCGCAAGACCAGTAACAACAGAGAGTCACAGGCTTGTAGCAGCAGGCAGTTCACCAGGAACAAGTGAGGAACAGCAGGCTTTGTAACGAGTTGCGCCGCGATCCGGTCCACGGACTGCAGTCGCACCCGTGTTCCCCATGGCGGGTCCCCGGCGGGACGGGTGGCGCCGCGGGCCGCACTGCTGGCCGTGGTCGCACCCGTCCCGTCCACTCACCCGGCTCGCTCCCGTCCGGCCTCGTCCCCTGCCCGGCCGATTTCGCATGCGAGCCCCCGTCCATGTAAATTTAAAGGGACAGTGCGCTGGTAATTGGTTAATTGTCGGGCGCTGTCTCTATATAGGTTTTGGATCCACGTCACTTCCCTGCTGGATCTTTGTTGTCTCCGTGCCCTAGAGAAAGCGTTCCCAAGTATCTACTGTCCTACCATGTTTTCTGACCTCTGCCTACGTTTATTGACTCCGAACCTTTGCCGCCTGCCCTGACCTTGCCGCCTGTCCCCGACTACGCCTACATCTCACGATTCTGTACCACGCTCACCCTTGGCCGCCATCGCAAGCAAGTCACGTCAGGGGTAGCGACCTGGTAGACTCCCGCCGCAGCAAGTCCATCCCGCTTTGCGGCGGGGCTCTGGTGAAAACCGGGACCGACCCAGAGTCCCCTCCCTGGCGAGGCTTACGCCATCGCTTGCCGTGGTCCAGAGGAACCACTCCCACATCTGCTACGTAAATTCTCAGCCAAGGATCCCCACCAAGGAGCCTCTCTAGGCATTGCGGATCTTACAAATTATAGTTTGCCAGCAGTCGCAGCAAATCGCACAACAGGCACAGCAGTTGGTCAGCACTCCACCATGATGCCTTCAGCTCCATGCATCCGCAGCAACAGTCTACCGTCTCCGTCTGTGGCTCCGTCTACGTCAGGCCATTCACATTGGCTACGTTTGAACCCCTATCTTCGGCTCCCCTTACCACCAGCTTTGCCTGGGATCCCAAGCTCTGCCGGGGTTTTATTACCCTTTGCTCTATGCACATGGAACTGATGGCGGATCAGTTTCCCTCGGTGATGTCTAAGGTGGCCATCGTAGAGAGTCTAATACCGGGAAGGCCCTGCTTGGGCGACTCCTCACTTTAGACAGGACGACCCTATGAATGCTGATCTATAAACCTACCGACCAAGAATTCCGCACCGTCTTCGAGGAGCCTGCCGCGTGCCTCCCTCTGCTGAGACCACCCTCATGAGTTCTTCGTCATGGCACTCCTCTGTGGGAGACTATGCGGTAACAGTTCCGTACCCGGCTTCAGACTCACTTGGAATGATGCCGCCGTCTGCGTCACTTTCAAAAGGGTCTGTCCAGCAGGGTAAAAGATGCTTTTGGCAGCAAGAGACCTCCCGTCCTCCTGAGTAGAATAAATCATCTGGCAACTCTATAGATATAAAGGTTGCGCTGAGAGGTCAGTAAGAGCTCGTCAGAAAGACACTCTGCACGCCCCGTCGGCGGTTGTCACAACCTGGCCCCGGTTTTCCCAACATTCTCCATTTGCTACCCCCTCAATCCTCTGAGGTGGAACCCTTGCAAGTGGAACCTGGGCCCATTTATCGAAGCCAGACTGAACCGCGCCGAGGAGAAAAGCTATGTCTCCTACTGCGCCAGTCCGGACATTTCTTCAGAAGCTGTCGCGCTACGTCCACAACGTCCGGGAAAACGCTCACACCTAGGTGCCGATAGTTGAAGCGCCCTAGGTACAAGGTTTCCTCCCTCTCACGTTATGATGATGCCCGTTGGAGTGTGGACTACTGGAAGCAGGTCCTTGGTTTCCGTTAGTTCTGCTTTCCGGACCTCGAGGTCTGCCGGGAACTTCATATCTTTCCTCTGTGGTAAGCCCGATATCCGACCTGTAGTTCGGCTGGAGAAGCTATTTCTTCGGTCAGTGGGTAGCCCTCACTGATCCCATCCAGTATATAACCCGGCGGTTGACTCTCCAAGTGGGGCGCTACATAAAGGAGAAGACAGTTCCACGTTCTGTCCCCGTGCTTCCTCAGGAGATCCCTTGGGCTTCCCTGGCTGCAACGTCACACCCCTACGCTCGATTGGAAGACAGGCGAGGTCCTATCGTTGGGGACCAATGCCAGAACCTTTGCTGAGGTACCATGCCCGGTGCTACCAACTGGTCTACTCTACCCCTTGTCATGACAGTTGCCTAGCCAGCCTGCATGAGTACCAGGACTTTGGGATGGATTCTCGCGAAGAAAGAGTCCCATTTGCTGCCGCCACATCGGCCTTGACAACTGCCCGTATTTGACCTCCTCCCATTACCGATCCACCCCGGGTGAAGGGGTCTACCCGCTGACCGTGCCGGAGACTCCTCCATTTGCGGCCCTACACTTCAGGAGATACTTGCAGAAAGGATTCAGTCGTAATGTCCTCTGCCCCAGCCCCTGATCCGGGTGTTTTCTTTCCTGCAGAAGAAGAGATGGGTTCCCTCCTTTGTGGTAATAGACTACAGGGGTCTAAATAAGATCACTGTTGAAAAACCGATACCTACTCCCACTAGAACTTTTTTGATCACCTCAAGGGTGTCAAAAGGTGTTCTCCAAATTAGATCTAGCGAGGAGCCAATAACCACGATCAGAATTCGGATGGGTACGAGTGGAAGATGGCGATTAATACTCGAGATGGACATTTGAGAATTCTCATGATGCCCTTTGGGCGCTGTAACGCACCAGGGTGTTCCAAGACCTCGTCAACGATTTCTTCCGGATCCTCTTGTGTCACCTGCGTCATAGTGTACCTAGATTACATCCTTGATTTTCCTCCCCTGACTTCAGACTTAACCGGCACAAGTGCGCCAGGTTCTTTGCAACGTCGTGCAGCAACCGACTGAACCCAGCAGGAGAAATGTTAATTACCATCAGACCCAGCCTATCCATTTTGACCTAGGTTACAAAGTCCACATGCAAATGTCATGTGCTAAGGGCCAAAAGATGGACGCCAGCAAAACTCTTCGTGGCGGTGTTTATTATTCTACAGATTGGCCCCGTCCTGTCCGTGTCATCGGGCAATACAGCGCTTCCTGGGCTTCGCAAATGTATTACCGGACAATTTATTCCCCACTACTGCCACCTTGGTTGGCTCCTATCTGGCCCTCCACGTAGAAGAATGCGAACCCGAGATGTTTTGGCCTCCGGAAGCTAGGGAAGGCGCCATGTTGATATAAAGGACTGCCATCTCCCACTGCACCTGTCTTGTTCCGGCCTGAATTCCGAGAGGCCATGATCTACCCTTGAAGTGGATGCCTCTTTCCGTGGGGGTGCAGGTGCGGTCCTCACTCGAAAAAGGCCCCAAAGGCAAAAATTCTTCACGAGTGTGGTTGTCTTCTCACTATACCTTTTTCCGCCGGCAGAGCGAAACTATTCCATAGGAGGACTCGGGAACGTCCTTGGCTACTCAAGTTAGAACCCTGGAGGAGTGTCGACAACTGGCTTAAGGTGGCTCGTCATCCAATCAACATCTTTACGGACCATATGGGGGGGGGGGGGGGGAGGGGGGGGGGGGGGGGGGGGGGGGGCAAGACTTTGTTGTATCATCAGACGAGTCCCAACGTCAAAACCCTCGCCAAGCCCGGTGGAGTCACACTTTTTATCTCACGTTTGAGACTTTCGACATTACATTTCCGACCTGCTGAGAAAAACGTTGCAAAATGAGCAGATGGCCCTCTTCCCGTTGCCTCGGACGTGGTCGTGAAGAACCGGTGTTCCACAACACACATTTCTCGCCGAACGGTTGGTTTCACATGCTACCCGCAGAAACTCCAAAACATTCCTACGGGCAAGACTTTACGTGCCGCTGGGCACTCAGGAAAAATATTCCAGTAGTGGGGGCATAGCTCCTCTTAGGCTGGCCAATCCCGGAGGCTCAAGGTAAGGTCTTACGCTTTGATCTCGCGGACTACTTGAGGGCCGACTCTGGCACAATGATGTCGAGACTTCACCCTACGTCGCTGTGTCCGACTTATGTGCTCCATAACAAGGTCCCTCGCCACACAGGCCCGCAGGTCTCTTGCATCGCCCTGCCCGGTTTGCCAGAAATCCTTGGACTCACTATACTATGATTTCGTTTTCCCACAGACCTACCAATCTCTCATCTGGGAATTCGGTAACATGGTCTGGGTGGTTACGGACCGATTCCACACAAGATGTCCCACTATGTGCCTTCTCCACAGGCCTGCTGTCGTGCCACGCGACAATTGGCTATGATCCCTTTTCTACCGTTCATAAATCCTCACGGCTACCAGTTGTTACCTTCACTACATTGGTCCTCCGACCGCGTGTTATTCAGATTATGATTTCTTGCCCGATTTTCGAACTGCACTATGCTCCGTTCTGCAAGTTCCAGTTGGGACTTTTTCATCGGCCTATCACCCTCAGGTCCAATGGGTCAGTGTGAGAGGGTGAACCAGAACGGGAGAATACCTGCGTCACTTTGGAAGTCCAACGTCGAGGACAACAGGACCGTACTGCTCGCCTTTGGCCAAATTTCTAAAACCATCATGACCGGATGCAGCCGGGTCGGTCTCCCCCATACTTAGTAGTCCAATGGCCACCACCCGCACGCCCCTGGCCCCCTCCTCCCTTGTCCCCTGCCCCTAGTACAACTTCAAAACGCCACTGTCAACGACCAAGAACGGGAGAATCAAGGCCATCCAAGCAAAGAGACTCTACGTTCTCTACTGGGCCTCTTGCCCGCAGAGAAGATCAGGCTGACAATAGATGCAAATACCTGCCCCGACGGACGCCAGGGGACCAAGTTTGGCTCTCCTCCGAGGTATGTGCGCTGAAGGTTCCCATCTTAAATTGTGGGCCCTCCAGGCTTCCTCGGGGCCTTCAGGGAGTCTTCGCAGTTAACCCGTGACATACAAGCTCTGTTTTGCCTTCCATCGGTCTCCGGGATCCAAAACGCATTCATTATTCCCCTCCTTAAGCCTCAGGTGGTGGTTCTGAGCCGGTTCTCTCTGAAGAATGTGACGCATTCCCCAGTAAGCCTAATCCGCTGACAACTTCGCAGTAAAAGGACATATTTGGCTATTGAAGGACGATCAGAGGGAAACTTTCTTCCTCGTGGATTTGGGAGGTGCTTCGGACCCGATGAGAGATCCTTGGTAGCCAGAATCTAACATCCATAATCGTGATCCACATCCTCAATTTCTGCCAGCCTAAAAAGGTGGGGAGGTACAAAATGGGGGAGGGGTCACTGTAACGGTTTTGAGCCGCGTATCTGATTACACACGGGACCGGCGGTCTGGCACCCTGTTTCCCCAAGTTCGGTTCCCCCCGGTGGAGGACGGTTGGCCCGCCGGCGGCCTGCACTTGTGCTCGCCGTTGATCGCACCCTCTGTCCACTCACCCTGCCTCGGGCATCCCTGAACCGTGTTCCTCATCCTGCCGGCCGTATATGCATGCGGCGCCCCCGGTAAGCGCAGCGTAGGCGGCTCATGCCATGTAAATTATTAAAGGGACAGAGCGCCGTAATTGGTGAATAGCCCGGGCGCTGTCTCGTATAAGGTAATTGGATCCACGTTCTACATTCCCTTGCTGGATCTTTAGTTGCCTACCGTGCCCTCGGAGAACAGAGTTCCCGATTATTCGTCCTGTCCACAGTGTTTTCTGACCTCTGCCTACTTTTAACGACTCCGAAACCTGTGCCGCCTGCCCTGACCTTGCCACCGGCCTGTCCCCGACTACGCCTACTCTCACGATTCTGTACCGTACGCTCACCCGATATTGGCCGCCATCGCAGCAAGTCACGTCAGGGTAGCGTACCTGAAGACTCCCGACGGCAGCAATTCCATCCCTCGTTTGCCGGGCGGGCGTCTGGTGAAAACCAGACCTACTTAGATATCCGGCTCCCTGGCGTGGCTTACGCCATCGTCTTGCGGTGGTACCAGAGGATTCACGTACCACATCCGTTACATGCATGTGGTGGCAGCCGGGACACCAAGGGATCACCTATGGTTCCGAAAGCTGTACAAGCGGGGCCAGGACACTCAAACAATGGAAGGATGGCAGTCTATGTAGCAGCAGGCAGGATGAGAGCCACCAGCAGACAAGGACTAAAGCAGCAGGCCAAACAAATGACTAGGGTTACCAGGACACGGGAATGCAGAAACTCAAAGGGCATGAGCCTTAGTGCAATGGACCCTAGCTTTCACAACACATACTTAGGCAAATACTGGAGGCAGTAACTGGGTTTAAAAAAGTCTATCCATAGCAGGATGATGATGATGCAGCTGTAGTAAGTAGCGTATACAGAGTTAACGGGATCTGCTGCAGGCTGGAGCATGCAGACAGTACAAAGTCCCATATTCCACCACCAGATCATAGGAAAGTAACATGATCACAGTACAGGCTGGGAACCTTGCAGATTGTGACACACACTTGTTTCATACTCTCTTCACTCTCCATAGAAATCTATAGGCACCATGTAAACTGAGCTCTTAGTCTGCGACATTTCATCTTTGTGTAAACAAGACAAATTTCTGCCAATTTTCAGAGTAAATAATGAGGTGTGTGAGGTTGGGGTAGAAAAGATCTAAAATGGAAATTTGAAATGAAATAAATCTAAAAAAGGAGGAATTAAGGAGACAAGAAAGAGGTGAGGGAAAGGAAAATAAGATTCGTATATACAAGAATTGACAGCGAGTGGTTAGGCTTATGTTCACTGAGGTGCTTATTGTGGCGCCGACCCCAATGACATGGATATTCACGGCTGTCGTAAGCGCCCTCTAACAACTGTACATTTCACTTCTCTCCCCCATGCGTACAAAACGATCGTAATGTACGCGCGTGGTGGAACAACGCATAATCCATAGCTCTTTAAAGAACTGTGAAAAACCATAAATGCGACGATCAAATCGCACACGTAAAACGCGCAATACCAGCAAAAAAAGCGCCAAAATTACGTGGCTGAAATAATGCTGTAGTAGAACCTAGCCCATAAGTGACGGTTGAAGACTAGCCTAAAGAGAGGATGATTTTGAAGGTCATATTGAAAGATTCAAAGGTGGAGAAAAAGTTTGAATGTGATGTGATAGTGGATGACGTATGTTGTGATTGAGATGACAAGAAGAGACCAGAGAATATCCTGCATCAGAATTGGAAATAGGTAAGGAATTTGTAGATTAAAACAGAAATAGTATAGGGGGCACAGATTATGGAGTGAGCCTTGATATGTCATGGTTAAAACTTAAACAAAATATCGCATGGGACAATCTGTTTGTCCATAATAGGAAGAATGAGCGAGAAGGTGAATCAACGAATCAGCAGACTAGTTGGAAGGATTGAAGGGTAGTGTTCGAACGGAAGGCCACCAGAGAAAAACTATTGCAGTTGTCTATTAACAGTAAATCTCAATAAATTTACAGAATTAAAATTATTGTCAGAGAGAATTATAATTGATTTCCAGTATGTAGCAGTTGAAAATGCTTTTTAACTTCAACAACAATACATCAGTAGAAAATGGGTTGCAGTTTTTTTAATTCTAATTAAATGCTTTAATTTTTTAAATAAGAATGCCTATGACTATGCATGATTAACCCATAAATATGTAACACATTGGAAAATCTATAACCAAGATGTGATTTTGTTAGTGCTTCATGCATATATTGAAGCATTAAAAAGCGAATGTGTATGACCTTTTCACAGGATATGTGTGGAAAAATTTATTGCAATGCATGGGAGTGCTATAGCTGGGACTGTACTACTGATTGATAAAAACTAGAGTGCCATGACTATCATTCTATGGATCCTGGTTATATTTGAATGGATCGATCTTTTGCACAAGATTCTGTGCCAAAGAATTCTCTATCAATCTTTTAGTGGACACCATTTAAACGGGGCGTTACAGTCGATACAAACAATTGATCACCAACCAAATCTGTCATGGTTCCACAACCCCTTAACTAGACAAATGCAGAGAGCAGTCAACTTTGTCACAACTTCACATCTGAATGGCATGACTGATATACGTGCCCTGTGCATAACAGTACAAAGAAGGCATCTCCCACTTGACCTGTAATGAATAAGTGACAGGTACTCTTCGCTATATTTCCAGAGGCAGTGAGAATAAACCACCGTCAAGACATCCACTTAAGGGCTCAGAGTGGGGCAACTTTATTCATTCTTTCTATTGGAGAAACATCCACCAACCTGTTACCTGTAAGAAAACCTCTGTCCATCACCTCAATTGGAAAGTCGCAGTCCATATTTCCTTCATATTATCATTACGACTTTATTTAAGTCCCTGCTTTAGTGGTAAGAACTCTTGCTTCTGTTGTCTTGGGGCCAAAGTTTCATTTGTTCTTCTAGTAGTTTACTGGCTGAAAACTCCATCCCTGGTTCATTAACAGATCATTTGAAGAAGACAACATTTTGGATAAGTAGTTTTCATGGCCCAAATGTTAAAATCCTCTGTTAGTGGAAATGAACTATGATGGTATAACAAACCTTTTGCACCCAGGTAGTACTAGTAGGATTGCTCCCATCACTTCCAATCTCTATTTTCAACCTAATGGACATGAGAAGATTCTTTTTCACCTAAACGTAATCAACATTACCTTTACCCAGAGCATAACCAATCAATTTTTCTATCCCATATGAAACAAGTACATTAAATCCAGGTTTATTTGTGCACTTTGAGGTACAATATCTAGTAGATGAGCGAATACGTGCAATAATCAGCAACCAAGTCGATACATGCTTTTTTAAATATTCTGGTCGATAATCAACATCCGATTATGATTATTCGCCGATTCCCATTAAAGTCTAATGGAAATAGCAACACCACATTAAATTTTTTAACACCCAAACCGTAGAGGAGACGCTGAAATAACCTCCACAACAGTAAACGGAGATACTCTGCTATCATCTAGACAAGTACAATTAGGCTATAAGAGTCACAGAAAAAAATTCATATACTAAAATAATTTGTTCTGTTCAATGGCTAACCGAAAACATGAGGACGGCGTAGGCACAGCAGGTATAGCGGTAGCAGCTGCTACGGGGCCCCTATAACACAAAACAAGACACCAATATTGTAAATGGCACATGGCAACTGGCAGGAGACCCATATCACTTTTTGCACCAGGGACAAACAACTAGTCATATATTTGGTGGCAGCAAGAATATCCCAACGGGGAACACTGAGGTTCAGCTGGCAGAGCCCTAGTTAGAGTGGGTGCGGTGAGAGCCAGGGCTGCCGTCAGTCATCTATTAACCGTTATATGGTAACATACACCAAAATCAAATGGGGCGCCCACTAGAGATGGGCGAATCGATTCTAATGAAGTGGAATTCGTTTAGAATTTCAGGAAAACTTTGATTCTGAACGAAGTTGAAGTTTGGGGTGATTTGCGGGAACGAAGCGTTTTTTTAATTGATAAAATGGCCAGAAGCACAAGGCGTTACATGGCGCAAAGAACTCGCGGAGGAAGAAGGAACACCCCTGAATAAACATGTGCAGATCCGGACGCGATGCTGGCAGCTCACACTCCTCTCTCTATGCCATGCTGTAGCTGTTTGCAGCTTGCAGTAAGCTGAGATCTCACACAAAACAAATTAGTTTTTAACAGTGATTTTTTTTTGGGGGGGGGTCACAGCTTTTATCAGAGACTGTTTTTCTTCCGTTCTCATTTTGATTTTGTGGGGCCTTGGAATTGAAGTGCCGTGTTTGTCCAATTCAGCTGTATATAAATTTTAATGCCATCTGGTCAGTTCTGTAGCACATTGAATATCCAAGGGTTGTCTAAGCCTTTAGCATACTTTATATCCGAAGGTCAATAAAGCGTGTTTCTGCCCACAAACCAGTTAATTTTTTGCTGCTCATTTTTTTTGCGCAATTTATATCCTAGGGTTAATTAAGCGTGTTTGTGCTATTGTAGTCAGTAAAAGAAACGGTATTTTTCAACGCCAAAGACAAAATTTTTCCTGTTGATTAGTATAGCATAATTTATATCCGAAGGTTAATTAAGCGTGTTTCTGCTTTTGTAGTCAGTAAAAAACACGGCGTTTTAACACGCCACATACCAGTTAATATTTTGCTGCTCATTTCTTTTGCGCAATTTATATCCAAGGATTAATTAAGCGTGTTTGTGCTATTGTAGTCATAAAATAAACAGTGTTTTTTCAACGCCAAAAAAAAAAATTTTTTCCGAGCAAAATTTTATATCCAAGGTTAATTGAGCTGTTTCTGCTTTTTTATCAAAAAAATAAAATGGGTTTTTCAACCCAAAAAAACGAAATTTTTTAAGTTATTTTTGTAGCAAAATTTTACCCAAAGGTTAATTAAGCGTGTTTCTGCTTTTGTTTTTTAAAAAAAAACTGTTTTTTTTCAAGGCAAAGACAAATTTTTCCTTACATAATTATATCTGAAGTCAATAAAGCGTGTTTTCTGCTTTTTGTGTTCAGTAAAAAAACTATTTTTTAAAAACCCAAAAAATTTTTTTCCTGTCTAATTTTAAAACTAAGGGTTTAAATTTAACGTGTTTCTCCCTTTTTATCATAAAATAAACAATGTTCTTCAACGCAAAGACAAATTTTCCTGGTGATTCCTGTAGCATAATTTATATCCAATTTTAAATTAACTTGTTTCTGCTTTTGTTTTCAAAAAAAAAACGATGTTTTTCAACGCCAAAGACAAATTTTTTTCCTGTGATTCCCTGAAAAAATTTTATATCTGAAGGTAATAACTTTTTCCTTTTGTAGTCATAAAAGACAGGGTTTTTTCAACACAAAAGACAAAATTTTTTTCCGGGTGTTTCCTGAGCAAATTAGACCCAAAAGGGTTTAAATTTAAACGTGTTTCGCTTTTGTAGTCGTAAAAGAAACTGTGTTTTTTCAACGCCAAAGATGAAATTTTTCCGAGATTCCTGTAGCAAAATTATATCCAAGTTTAAATTTAAATTTGTTTTCTGCTTTTGTATCAGTAAAAAAACGCCGTTTTAACACCCCGAAACCCAAATTTTTTTTTTTTCCTGTTGATTTCTTAGCGCAATTTATACCAAGGGAAATTTAACCCTGTTTTTGCTTTTAATTCGGTAAAATACATAGTGTTTTTAAACGGCACATACAAGAAATTTTTCCGGCCATTTGGGGCACAATTTATATCCAAGATTACCCAAGCCTTTAGTGGGTTCTTTGGAGCAAATACAGGGGGAAAAATTATCATATACAGATATCTCATTAAACAGAGTCTAAAAATTTTTTTGAACAAACATATGTAGACAGAGAATCAGGCTTTTCACATGCGAGGGGCAGTGGCACAAACTTTCCCGGGACAAGCAAAATTTCACAGCACAGAAAGGGGACATTGCAGCAGGGTCACTCGGTGAGGCCAGAACTGCCGGTGTCATAAGCTGCCATTTTAACAGCAACCCAAGGGGTTCTGATTGTTGAGTAGGGTCTCAACTTCATCCCAGATGACATCGAAAACCCTACCAACAGTGGGCCGTTCTCAATACAACTCTTAGTTGGGCAGGGCCCGGAGAACTGGTCGTTCTTCCCCGTCCTCAACCTGCCCCTTCCCTTCGGTCCCTCACCAGAAAACTAGTATGGGGGTCGGGGCTCAACCCCAAACAGCGAGGACGAACAATTTGAGGACAGCAGAAAGCTACTTGGCAACGAAGAGGTGGGAAAACACCCCCGTTTCTTGCTTTTGATGGGGGAAGTAGCTGGGGGGGTTTTTTTGGAAAGGGGTCAGCCCCTTCAACCAAAACCGTTGAGGGACAGCATGACATAAAAACATCATAAGTAAAAAACGTGGGGGTTTGAATCCCTTTCTGCGTTACATCATTTTTTTTCTATGCACGTAGGAACTTAACTAAGGGAGACCATAACTACGGGGAATTTTGGAGCTTATTTTCATTTTGCCATTTTTTGTTTTAATTCATACAAAACTGTAAGGGGACAGAAAAAAAAAAAAACAAAAGCAAATGCTGCAAAACTGTTTTGATAACTTTTTCATAAAAGAAGTAATCTTTGCCAATTTTACAAAAAAGTAAAACACAACCCTTCTAGGCCCTCCCCTTTACCGGGGGAACAAATACATCCACACAAGATTTCAAGGGGTTTAAAAAGAATTTGTAAACATTCATTTGTTCATGAACAAAAACACAGGTGATAAAAAATTTTCCGAACTATTACTACGTGTCCAGATTTTTGAAAGCTGTGAAATTCTTTAGCGCATTGTAAGGGAAAAGGCTCCTCACACAACCGCCTCCAAACTAAAAATAAATAATACTAAAAATCTTTAGAGCCATAGAAAAAGATTTCCTATAGCCTTCTGTCATATCCGTTACTGTACCTCTTCCCTCGTCCTTTGGCCCAAAACCCATTGCCCCCCTTCCTACCTTCCCCCGGCCTCCCCCCCGACTCCGATTTGCCTTACGATTTTGTACCATCTACACCTGGGCTGCCCCCGAAAGCAATCCTCAGGGGATGACCTGGAGACTCCCCACCCAGCAAGTCCATCCCGCTTTGCGGGGGGTTTCTGGTAAAACCGGACCTACTTAGCCCCCCGCTTCCTGCGTGGCTATTGCCATCATTGCGGGGTCCAGTGGATCCACAAACCGCTTCCGTGAAAACATGAAGCATGGAATGACTTTTTTCATCCCTACCTGTGACTACAAATAACTTTCCGCATAAAAGGGCCTAGAAAATGGCAGTGTCCCCAAAGCTCCACGGCCAACAAAAAATTTATACAGGGGTACCCCTGTCCACTTGGATCTCATAAAAAAAATAATAGCCTTTCTTTTTTTCATAGAGTCGCCCAAACAATGAAGGGTGAATACCACCTTTCGAAATGTCACATATCCCTATGTTGGGGGGAGGCCAGTCTGCCACTGCCGCAAAGGGGGGTGTGCATGGTGTAAGAAGGGCTGAAACAGCAAAGTTTCCTGGGCCATTTTTAAATTCTTTTAATGGGGTAAGACTTGAACAAACCCGATTGAGCATTTCCTCCCGTGTGTGACTTTGTTCGCCCCGGGGAATACCCTGTCTACTTGATCCAAAAATCGTTAATGGCCTTTTTCTGTTCATCAATTTCCCCCTGTTTATAAAAGCCCCCCGTTAAAATATTTATTCCGTTCACAAATTTTCCCCCTGTTTAATATTTCCCCCCTTAAAAATATTTATTCCTGTTCAAAATTTCGTCGCTCAATAATTTCCCCCTGTTCAATAATTTCCCCCTTTTAATATTTTATTCCTGTTCATCAATTTTCCCCCATTAATATATTTTTTCCTGTTAATCAATTTCCCCCGTTTAAAAATTTCCCCCTTTTTATCATTCCTGTCTCCCTGTACCCATCTTTCTGCACGTGACCTGACCTCAATCTCCGCCCCTCCCTGATCTGTTGCCTTACCTTTGACAAAGAGTTTTTCTTACATTCGGGTACCCCCGCCGGCCTCGGGTGCCACCGCAAAACAGTCCGCCAGGGTAGCGACCTGGTAGGACCAGAAAGTCCATCCTGCCTTGCAGCGGGGTCGGTGAAAACCGGGGCCACTTAGACCCCCCCTTTCCATACTGCACCATGCTTGCGGTGGTCCAGTGGAGCCAATACCCATTTCGTTACAATGGGAAATAAGCCAATTTTCCTCCCGTTCTTTGAATGGTGCAGAGCCACCACTGAAAAGGGGGGACTGCATACCACCAACTTGGGCAGGGGGAGGTCACTTTCGGCACTTAGGGGGGGGCTAACCATACTGCGTCTCTTGGGAATCATCTCGTTGAAACGACCTGCTGGCACCATGATGCCAGGGGCAGGAGTATCTGGCCCATAGTGAGTAAAAACAGGGGGTTTCTTCGGGCAAGGTGTGAAGCCTTTACTGCCTGAAATGGGGGGCCACTTGGTCTGCAGCTGTTGGGAAAAGGGTGGGCCACCACATCTGAAACACTATGGGACACGTAGAAGTTATGCAGGGCCGGGTGCCAACGTTAGGGCCCTGGCACCTTTACTTTCTGCCCACAGATCTACAATAGTAAAATGGAAAGAAAAAGAAAGTACACACGCCCACCATTGGGTTGAAATCTTCATTTTTTAGCACATATTCCCATGGGGGGGCTTACAATGGGTCATTTAGTTTTAACGACAGCTGTTTCCCCTTTACCCCCTTTTATCTCGCCGAATGAAATTTTTAAGCCGAATGGTGAGTGCGTTGTACTTTTCTCTTCTTTCCACTAAAATTAAAAGGACTGATTGTTTGACTCACACAGCACCACAGCAAACGGGAATATATAGTGTCTAGTAAAGAAGCTGATCCTTGATCAGGTGGAGTGGGGGGTTGCCCAGACTTTTTAACTCTTTGAGTACCTTGTCTACATAAGTTATGTTCACCCCCCTCGGTGTCTCGTCAAAAAACTGACACCGCAGTAGGCAATTTTTCCACAAAAACCCCGCACGATGACTGTTTCACCGCTGACCCCGTGAGCCCCTGCCCCACTTTTTGGGATCTGCAAAGGGGTGGTCTAAATAATGGCCGTTTTTTCCCCAACCTCGCACTGCGCCCCCCTGCTGATCCCGGGCCCCATACCCATTTCGTTCTGCCCACGCCTACACCAAGGCCGCTCTCTTCCCCAATGATAATGATGAAGCCCTTTTTTTCACGGTTGGTCTGGCACTGATAGCATCACATCTTTTAAAACCCCAGTATGCTGAGACACAAAACTTTACTCTCCCCCAGACATTTAAATCCTACTTCCAAATCCCAGATTATCTGTCGTCTAAACCTCCTTCTTCTCCTCCCATCTCCTATAACTTAATGTGAGAAAACGTAAAGCTTTCCCTGTTCGGGGACAATGGGTATCAGATTAGGTGAACCGCAAGGCGCCACTTCATCTCAGGGAGAAAAGGGGGCACAAGGGGGCATGGAGGGGCTGAATTTTCCATTTGGGGGGCACTTTATGGGCCCTTTTTTAACTAGGCACCTTACCTTGTCCCACCTTGCTTTTCTTCACCCCCGGCCCAAGTGCGATCGGGGTACATTGATTAGTGTTTGCCCGCACCGCCGTCCACCTCAATGGTACGCTGACAAAGCCGACCACCACAACATAACCCCCCATTGCAACTCCCCATCACTATTTGCCCGCTTCGCAAAAAGCAGCGGGTGTCTTCCCCACCTTTTGCTGCCCAATGTCCTCAAATTTTTTGTCCTCAATGATAGTGTGAGAGGGCCCCAGCACATATATTCTCTGGCTGTGGAAGCGAAAAGGACAGAGGTGGGGTTTAGGACATGAAGCCCCCACCGCTCCCAGGGCCCTGCCAACTAGGGGGTTTGTTGTACAAACCCACTGACTCTTGGGTGGGGGTTTTCAAAAGTCATCGGGAGAAAGTTTATGACCATTGGTGGTCAACACAGGCCGGTAAAATACACCGATGCGTGGGCCCTTTCAGGGGGACTCCTATGGACCCCGACTTCTCGGGTCCGTGTCACTCCGGGAAACCTACTTTTGTTTTCTTTTAAAGCATCATAGGATCTAGCCCCACCATTTCTTCCCCCGCCAATGTTCCCTTACAGGCTGCTTTCTCCTTCATTTTTTTGTCATTTTGCCCCGTGAGTGCCCGAAATTAAGGTGAAGCCATTCAAAAGCATCATGTGCGTGTCATACTAAAACACAGCATTTTTATAAACCAAACCAAGCTCCCTCTGCAATTTTAAACATGGCACAATGTTCACAGCCCCTACGGCCTTGCAGCCAGAAAAAAAGCGTTTTTTTAAACCCATAAAATCCCTACAGTTTTTCAATAAGAGACTGTGAAAAATCTTCCATACCTTTTCAATTTTTATCTTTCTGAACATGGAGCGAACTACAGGTGGTAAGCGAGCAAAGAGGGGTGTAGGACATGGAGCTAGAGGTACAAGAGAAGGTGCTCCTTCCAGTGCTGCGGACAAAATGCAAGCCAGCACATCGTCAGTTGCAGGACCGTCAGTGATGATGATGATGATGACATTGCGGATCCAACGTGGTCTTTTCACAAAATTTTGCTTGCGAGCACCTCATCAGTGGACGAGGATGAAGATGATGGGGTAGTGTCAGTACGGGTCTGGCCTCAGTAAGGGAGAGGGCGGTCGCATGAGTATGCTGAGAGTATTCCACCATCCATAATCAGTGGTGGCAGCGTTACTAGCTTATCGCCGTCGAAAAGGGCCAGGACCTCTGAATCCTGGGCCTTTTTCGACCAAGCCTCAGATTCGCCAACCGACATCATATGCCAGATTTGCCATCAAGACATCAGTAGAGGGAAGAATATAAAGTGTTTAACCACCACAAACATTAATAGTCCCATGCGGCGAAAGCATGAATTGAAATGGAGGAATCACTTTGAGAAAAAAGGCCACACTGGTCCTGAGCTTCCAAACACTGTCACACCCTCTGTCTCCACCTCCTCCTCCTCCGCCACTTCCAAGACCAAGCGGTCCTCTGCTGCCCATGTCCTGCAGAGGTATTATCAAAGAACAGCCCCAGTGCCACACACACCGTCGCCCGAGTACCACCACCACCACCAGAGACATAGACTACCCCTTCTCCTTCCACCAGTTTCGTCTGCACGCTGTACAGCGGCCAATCTAGCAGCCAACCTTCTGTGTACCAAGTGTGGAAGCAGAAGGAATGCATTAACCCCAACCATCCCAAAACCAAAAGCCTGAATGTCGGCATTGCCAGGCTTTTTCCCACCAGGTCCACGGGTATCATCACGTGCCCAGAGAAACCAGGCCGTGTTGAAATGAATGTGTCTTGGAGACCGTCAACACACAGGTCAAGAGCTGTGGACGGCTCTGCGCAATGAGACCGAGCACTGGGTGACAAGAACCTGGTGCCAGGCAAGGTGGTGTGCGACAACGGGCGAAATCTCCTTGCCGTCCTTAAGATCGGTAGGCTGGAGCACAGCCTTTGCCTGGCACAAGTCATGAACCTCATCGTCCAGAAACTTCTAAAGCGCTACCCGGGTCTTGACCGCCTGCTGACAAAGGCTCGCACCCTGCTTCGTCCTGGCTGGCTGCGTTACAGTGTCATCTGGTCCTCCATGTCAACTGTCTCATTGTTGACGTGGCAACATACTGTAATTCCACCCTCCACATGCTAAAGCGATTGTGGCAGCAGCGTAATGCCATTACGCAGTATGAAGTGGTGCATGGCCTGACAAGCAGTGGTGCGGACCTCGGGATGTTGAGATATCCAGAGTGGAGGCAGGTGAAAGACCTCTGCACCATCCTTACCAGCTTTGAAGAAGCCATCAAAATGGTCAGTGTGGACAATGCCCTTGTCAGCATGACCATTGTGGTGATCTTAGTTCTGGAACAAGTGTTGGACACTCTGAAACAGCAGGTCCCAACAGTGATGGAAGAGGAGGTGGACACAGATGTGGACACAGAGCCTTACTCTCCATTGGATCAAGAAGGCCCGACAGTTTCACAACTTTATAGGTCTTCGCTAGGTGGTGGTTCGGGGTCCAGGGCGCAGGGAGGCGCTTCAGCTCTCAGGGTACAGTATCTGAGGCTAGTCAGTGCTGTGTTGATGTTAAGAATGAGGACGAGGAGGAGGAGGATGAGGCACGGCTGGACACTGACGGTACCGATGTCCCTGCATTGGAAAGAGGTTGGCACGGATTTGAGGTGGAGGAGGAAGACGAGGAAGATCAATTTACTAGTACCCCTAGACCCCGAGGCTTGGGAAATCATGGCTGCATCTCTCACATGAGTGCTTTCCTCCAAAATGATCCACGCATCTAGGCCATCAAAATGAACAGCAGTTACTGGGTGGCCACCCTCCTCGATCCCCGTTACAAAGCGAAACTCAGCACTTTCCTTCCACCCATCCAAATTGAGAGTAGAATGCAGGAATTTGAGACTGTGCTCAATTGATCAACTGGAGACATCAGTTGCGTCTGCTTCACGTTCTTCTAATGATAGTCTCAGAAGATATTGATCGCACTACATTAGATTTTGCAAAAAGTGAAGTTTTTATCAAGTGCTACCCATAGGCTCCAACACCATAGGTAAATGACAAGTGACTAGTGCGTCATGACGTTTCGGTCGCACAGGACCTTTTTCAAATAGTCACATGAGATGAAGATGGAGAATATATGCAATGGGCTAGCAGCCCTAGTGAAGTGAGAGCCATCCTTCTGATACCATCACTAGTATTTTGATCAGCACCCAGAGTCAAATACAAATATCTTCTCCAGGAGTGCCTACCTGAGATTACATAGTTTCATATCACATTCTTCTAATGTCACGGTGGAACAACGTCAGCAACGTGACAGCAGTAGAGTGGCAACTATCCGTAGTGGCAGCAGCAGGCATTGTGGCAGAAGCCTAATGGGTGACCTCTGGCAATCCTTATTTACCATCTCACCAACGACTGTAATGCAGGGCACAAAACAGACACACAGAGACCGGCTTAAGATCATGGTCCATGACTATCTGCATCTCAACACCGATGTTTTTGGACATGTTCTGGACCCAATCGACTTCTGGGTATCCAAAATGGATCAATGGCCCGAGCTGGCTCGTCATGCCATAGAGGTGTTGTCCTGCTCAGCAGCCAGCTTCATATCTGAGCAGACCTTCAGCATAGTTGGAGGAGTCATTACAGACAAACACATCCGGCTTTCCACTGAGAATGTGGATCATTTGACTTTTATTAAGATGAATTAGTCATGGATCTCTGATGATGTTGTTGCCCCAGTTGCCGAGGTCACAGATTAGTAGCCGGTCTACTTCACATTCCTCTTCAAAAAGAAATGGTCCTCTTGAAATTTTTTTTTTTTAAATGCTCATTTCTTACTGCAAATTGTGTCCAAAAGGTCATTTTGCTGGTTTGGCGGTTAGGAAACTATAAAAGACACCAATTGTACACGTTTTGCTGAAAAAACCTTATTCCTTATTTATTCATGAAAATTTTAAGCACTGCCAATGCTTTTGGGGTCATGGTGCTGTAATAACAGCTATAATCCAGGTCCTTTGGCAAAAATGTGGTTTCTAAGTGGCATTTCTTCATCATAATTTTTAACAGTGTCCAAGACGGCATTTTTATAATTTTTGGGGTAAGGGTGCTGTAGAAAAACAGCTATAATCCTGGTCTTATTCCAAAAACTGTTGTTTAAAAAACTCTTGAAATGGCATGCTGTGTGAATTTCTGAACAAGTAGATAAATGGTAAAACCCTTGCCCAGGAATCAATGTTCGTGTGGAGCACATTTGCCACTCCAAGAACAGAGACAATTTCCTCCAGCACATTGAATAAAATGAGAAAAAAATAGCCAAGAAAAAGGGCACCTTGGGTTGGGTGGAACAGGAGAGTCAAAGATAAGAAGAATGATTGATGTCCAGCGTTCTTCAGATAGCACTCAATTGTTTATTTATGTAGGAGATAAAGCATCAGAGACCCACAGCAAAAGACTAACGCGTTTCAGGTCACGTGGACCTGAAACGCGTTAGTCTTTTGCTGTGGGTATCTGATGTTTTATCTCCTACATAAATAAACAATCGAGTGCTATCTGAAGAACGCTGGACATCACTCATTCTTCTTATCTTCAACTGCTTGCCTCAACAAGTCCGGGCGTCTTCTGGTCTGGTAAGCTGGTGTATACATTGAACTATATTTGCAACAGGAGAGTCAACCACCAGCGTTTCCAAATGAAGCTCAATTGGTCCGCACTCATACGTAGGGGCAAGCGCTCTAATAGAGGCAGAAATTTCTCAAGTGCTACACAGGTCTTGACTATCTACTGAGGAAGGATCGAGGTCTTAGCTCACACTTCCACCATGTTCAATCTGCTTCGGCCCAACTGTTTTCATTGCTGCGTCATAAGGACATATTTGCCATGTTAATAGATGACTGACAGCAGCACTGCTCTCACCGCACCCACTCTAAGTCCGGCCCTGCCAGCTGAACCTCTGTGTTAATAGATTTTTGATGCCAGCCCTGGCTCTCAACGCACTCACTCTGTCTGGTGCTCTCAGCTGAACCACCGTGTTAAAAGATGACTGACGGCAGCCCTGGCTCTCACCGCACCCGCTTTAATTCCAGCTCTGCCAGCTGAACCTCCGTGACCCACGTTCACAGCATCACCCACCTTGACAACCTACTTGACAGTAAAATGCAGGAATTTGAGACAGACCTCGATGACCAACTGGGGACATGTGTTTCGTCTGCTTCACGTTTTAATGTCATGGTAGAACAACGTCATCAATGTGACAGCAGTAGAATGGCAAGTAGCTGTAGCAGCAGCATTGGAAAACTATTTTTTTTAAATAGTTTATTTCTTATTGCGAATTTTTATGCTGAGGGTCCATAAGGGCACCTGTGTGGATTTTTGGGTCATCCTGCGGTACAGGACAGGGATAGTCAATGTCCAGTTCAACTAAAATAGTGGTTCAAAGACTACTTTCTTCTGGCACTTTTTGATCTGTGGATCATTGGGTCATGCAGGTTTTTGGGTCATGCTGCGGTACAGGACAGGGATAGTCAATGTCCTGTTTACTAAAATAGTGTTTCAAATACTTGTTTCTTCCGGCACTTTTTATTCTCAGGGTCCATCAAGGGCATCTTTGCTGGTTTCTGGGTCATGCCGCTGTAAAAGAAACCAAGGTCTGATTGAAAAAAAGCTTATTTCCCACGCTTCAAGGCCATCAAAATGAACAACAGTTACTGGGTGTCCACCCTCCTTGATCCACCATGCTCGTTGATCAACTGGAGACATCTGTCGCGTCGGCCTCACGTTCTAATGTCATGGTGGAACAACGTCAGCAGTAGAATGGCAAGTAGCCGTAGCAACAGCAGATGCATTGGAAAGATTGTTTTTTTGAAATAGCCAATTTCTTATTGCAAATTTTTATTGTGAGGGTCCATAAGGGCATGTTTGCTGGTTTTGGGGTCAGGCTACTTTAAAATGGATGCCAGGGGTGCCAATAGGGCAGTATTCCTGTCACAGGCCCTAATCAAAAAGGGGCTTAGTGATATGTTAAAAATAGGAAGTAGTAATGGGTGGGCGCTAGAGATGGGCGAATTTCTCAAAAATTCGGTTCGCCGACTTCGCTGAATTTTCCGATATTTTTTTGTCCGTTTTGTCCCTAATTACTTCGGGATGAATTTTGTTAAAAAACAGCTATTTCCTGGCTGCACAGAGCCTGTAGAGTGCTGTAGAACATTGTGCCATGCTTAGCTATGCAAGGGAGCTTGGTTTGGCTTCATACAATGCTGTGGTTTTAGTATGACACCACATACTGCCGCCGCTATTTAAATCGCTTCACCCTTCAATTTCCTGGGGACTTACGGCAAAACTGACAAAAAAAACTGAAGTGAGAAAGCAGCCTGATAAGGTAACGTCGGGGCCAGTGGAAAGAAATTGAGGCTGAGGCTAAGATCCTATGATAGCATTAAAGAACACAGAAGTAGGTTACCGGAGTCGACACGGATCGCAGCACAGTACGAGGAAGTCACAGTAGGAGTCACCCTGCATGGCCACAGCATCCGGTGTCATCTACCGGCCATGTGTTGACCCCACACTAGGTCATACACTTTCTCCCAGATGACATCTGACAACCCCAGCCAAGAGTCGGTGGGTGTGTCACACACAACCCCTAATGGGATGGTCCGGGAGCAGGTGAGGGGCTCTCACCTGTCCTCAACCCACCTCTGTCCTGTTCGCCTTCCCACAAACCAGAGAACTACTATGTGCTGTGACCTCTGCACCACTATACATTGAGGACAAAATATTTGAGGACAGTGGGCAGCAAAAAGGTGGGGAAGACATCCGCTGCTTCTTGCAGAAGCGGGCAAATAGTGATGAGGAGAGTTGCAATGGGGTTTTTGGAGGGGGTCAGGCTTTGACAGCGTACCATTGAGGTGGAGGGCGGTGACGGGCAAATACTAAAAAATGTACCCGCACTTGGGAGCCGGGTGAAGCAAGCAAGGTGGGCCGGTTGGTGCCCTAGTTAAAAAAGGCATAAATTTCCCCCAAAATAAATTCAGCCACTCCAGCCCCTTGTCCCCCTTTTTCTCCCTGAGATGAAGGGGCGCCCTATGGGGTCACCTACCCTCGTACCATTGTCCCGGCCATGGGGGGATTCCGTTTTCTCACATAAGTTATGGGGAAAGGGGGAGAAGAAGGAGGATTTGCCGACAGAGAATCTGGGATCTTGGGCAGTAGGACTTTGGGCGACATGTATGACGGGGGTTTACGCCTGTTCTTTTGGGGTAACGCGCCCCCGCCCGAAACTCGCTGTCGGATGTGGGATGGGGGGTTAGGCGCAGCGGTCGCCACTTTCCGCTGCGCCCCCATGAAGGGGGGGCAGTGGGACGGTGGGGGGCGGGGTAGGCGTTCCCGGGGGGGGAGCGGCGCCTCGAAAAATCTGAGGCATGTACGTGGCGATCGGCGAAGCGAGGCACAGTGCAGCGCTATCGCCCGAAAAGGCCCCGACCTGGGTTTTTTTTGGTCTAAAAGCTCCGGCAGGGCAAAGTGAAGAGGATCGGAACATGCGAGGGAAACATAAAGATCTCTACACAAATCTCGGCGCTCGGTCCGTGGCAGCAGGAGTAATATCAAAAAAAAACGCCTTAAAAAACGGAAAACATTCAAAAAGAGCTGAACGAAAAAAAATAAACAAATTTTAAAAAAAAACATTTCCTAAACTCTAGAACGGCGCAATATCAAAAATTTTAATTTGAAAAAGCCGGAAATACAGTAAATTAAAATTTTGAAACCTTTTTCATTGATTGGCATAAACCGGCCAATCAAATGGGAGCGACAGTGAACCATTAAAACCTAGGGGGAAGGATTGACCAATCAGAATAAAAGGCGGGACATTTCCCCAAAATACAGTAAAAAGCTGAAAAAGAGCTGATTGGTTAACTATCGGGATTTGGGCACTCAGCCAATCAAAAGGCGACAGGACCCTTAAAAACCCTTGGAGAACTTTTGCCCAATCAAATGGGACAACAAAGACCCATTCTAGGCTATGGAGAAGTTTAGACCAATCAGAATCCAGGGCGGGAAATTTCAAAAACATAAAAAGACAAAAAAAGAGCTGTTTGGCTGAGCTAGCGGGGGTTGGCACCCCAGCCAACAAGGCAGCTACTTCTCCCATTATAGTCTTTTGAGAGAGGGGCGCTCTGAAATTTCGGCGCTCAGCGCCGGGCGCAGAAGTATTAATGAAAAAATTATTTTTATTAAAGAAAAAACTTTTCGATAAAGAGCAGAACCCTTCTTTACAAAAAAAGCATTTAAAAAACCTAAACAACGCGTTTGTCCCCGGACCACGTACATAGGGAATTGAATAGAGAGAATTGCCGGGAAAAAAATACAGTAATTCAAATTTTTTAAAAGCTTTTTCTCTTGTTGGCAGAAGCCGCCAATCAGAAAAGAGCGACAACACCCTTTATATCCAAATGGAAAAGTTTGGACCAACAGAATAGGAGGGACAGGGGCCCAAAACTAACCTTTAAATATTAACCAATCGGGGAAAAAAAAAGAACAAATTTCCATATATCCTATGGAGAAGTTTGGCCCAATCAAAAATAAAGGGGGGGACATTCAAAACATAAAAGACAAAAAGAGCTGTTTGGCTGAGCTGCGGGGGTTTGGGCTATCCCAGCCAACAGACGCGAGTATTTTCCCCCCCATTGTATCTATGGAGAGAGCGGCGCCTGAAATCTCGGCGCTCAGCCCTTTTGCGCATGAATATTAATAAAAAAAATAATTTTGTTAATTAAAAAATCAGTAAAGAGCTAAAACCTTCTGAAAAAATAAATCAGTTAAAAAACCCGAACAACGGTTTTGTCGCCCCCCGGGCGCTACATGGGGAAAATTGAAATAGAGAGAATTCCCGGAAATACGAAAATTCAAATTGTTTAATATTCTCTTTGGTGGGCAAAACCACCAAATAGAAAGGGCGAAATGTCCATTATAACCTATGGGGGGAAATTTGCCCCAATCAAATAGGAGTCAATGTCCCATTATACCCTTGGAGAAAAATTGCCCAATAATTTAAAAAGGGGGGACATTTTCAAAAACAGTAAAAAGCAGAAACGACTATTGGTTGAAGGGGGGGGCTCGTCCAGTTTAGCCAAATCAGGGCGAGCAAATTTTTCTAAAGAGTTCGGGGGGAAAAAAGAAATTCTGAGTGCGCTCTGTGTTGGCTAATAAAAAAGAGGCCCCTTTATTTGGGCCAAGGGGAGAGCGAGCGACCCCCCCCAGGGGTTTTTTCTAATGCAATTGAAAAAAAAACTGACATTGCCGAAATCAAATTTATAACACACAAAGTTGTCCCCGATTTGTATAAAAAACAATGATAAAAGGGGGTAACGAAAAAAAATATTAAATCAAAAAAATCATTTTTTTTTTCTTTATTTTCTTGCCCCCATACTATTGATCCTTGGCTAACGAAAATAAAGAAAAAAAAATGATTTTTTTGATTTAATTTTTTTTTTTCGTTACCCCCCCATATTTTTATTCGTTTTATTACAAGCGGGACAACTTTCTGTAGTGTTAAATTTGATTTTCGGCCAGTACAGTTTTTTTTCAATTGATTAGAAAACCCAAGGAGCGTCGCCGGGTCTCCCCTTGGTCCAAATAACGCGCCTCTTTTAACTTAGGGCCCAATCACAAAAGGGGCGCCCCCAAAATTTTTTTTCCCCTAGAAACCCCTTGAGAAAGTGCTCGCGCTCTATTTGGGAAGCTGGACGAGCCCCCGCCGCTTCAACAAAACAGCTCGTTTCTGCATTTTACGTATTTTGAAAAGTCCCGCCTTTGAATATGATTGGGGAATTTTTCCCATGGATTTAAAAGGGACATTGTCGTCCCATTCGAAGTCAATTCTCCTCCATGGGTTTTAAAGGGACATTTTCGCTCCTATTCTGATTGGCTGGTTTACCCACCAATGAGAATATCTTTAAAAAATTTAATTACGTATTTCCCGGCAATTTTCTCTATTGCCAATTCCCCATGTAGCGCCGGTCTCGGCGACAAACGCGTTGTTTGGGTTTTTTAACTGCCTTTTTTTTTTAAAAGAAGGGTTTCTGCTCTTTATCTGATAATTTTTTACATTAATAAAAATTAATTTTTTATTAATACTTTATGCCCCCACGGCGAGCGCCGAATTTCAGAGCGCCATCTTCCATAAATATAATGGAGAAGTACTCGCGCTTGATTTGGGTGGGATAGCCAAGCCCCCGCTAGCTCAGCCCCAAACACCTCTTTTTAGCATTTTTACAGAAATTTTGAACTGTCCCGCCGGGATTCTGATTTTGGGCTAAACTTCCCATAGGCTAAATGGGTCTCTTCGCCTATTCTGATTGGCTACTAGCCAATCCCCCGGGGCTTAACCAATCAGCTCTTTTCAGCATTTTTAATGATTTTGAACTATCCCGCCTGGATTTGATTTGGGCTAAACTTTCCCCCTAGGTTTTTTTGGTTCCTGTCGCTCCTATTCGATTGGCCGGGGTTTTTGCCGACCCAAAGAAAACTTTTCTGAATTTTGGGAATTTCTGATTTCCCGGCAAATTTTTCCAAAAACCTAATTCTTGAATTAATATTGGAAATGATTTTGTTTTATTATTTTTTTATTTTTTTAGGTTTTAGTCTTTTCAGGAGAAATTTTTTAACGCCTTTTTTAAAAAGGCGTTTTTTTTATTAAACCCGACCGACTCTGGGAAATTTTTTTCGCTGTTCCAGCCTTTCTCCTCGAATGTTTTTTCGGCCCCAGTCCCCACGGCGCCTAAACCCGCACTGCGCCCAAGTCCCCGCATGTGCCCCACACACACGGCGGGCCAGGGAATTTTGCCCGCAAAGTACGAGCGCACCGCCCGGGCGGCGAAATCTTAAGCGCAGGGCCCCACTGCGCCCTTTGGGCCCCGCACTGCACCCCCCACACACTGGCCCAGGCAGCAGACTTTTCCCCCCCGCTGAAATGACCGCAATACCTCCGGCGCCGAATCATAGGCGCGCGCCGCCGCGCCTAGTCCCCGCACTGCGCCCAACACAAGGCCAGGCGCGGCGGACTTTTCATAGGGGTTGGCGCGCCCCGGCCCCGACATAAAACAGGGGAGATTTTCCCCCGAAAAAGGGGGGAAAGGTGCGCCCCGACCGGCGGATTCATACTGTCCCCCTTTAATGTCGGGGCCGGAGATGAAAAAGTTTTGTGTCATCACATATGGGGGTTTTAAAAGCCATGTTATTTTTTCACGCCCCAGCCCAACAGTGAACAAGGGTTATCTTATCTTTGGGGAGAAGAGAGGGGCAGCTTGCATGTCGGGCAGTGGCACAGCCCGTAAGTGGGTAGTGGGCCGGGAGTCGGAAGGGGTGGCAGCAGTGCGGGGTTGGGGACCCAAAAGGGCCCACGATTTGCCCACCCCTTTGCAGGTCCCAAAATGCAGTGGCACAGGGCTCCCGGGTCAGGGGCAGTAACAATCATCAGGCGGAGCTTTGTGGTAAAATCCCAAATCGCTGTCCCAGTTTTTTGAGAGCACCGATGAGGCAAAAAAAATAATTAGAATCTGTGGGCAGAAAGTAAAGCGGACAGGGACCTAACTGGCCCCACGGCCCGCATAAACATCATGCAGTTACCATATGGTTTAGATTTGGGGGTCCACCCCTGTCCCAACACTCCCCAAGCCGTGGCACGCCTCCCATTTGGGCGTAAGGCTTCAAAAACCCCTTGCCCAAGAAATCCCTGTTTTTTTTCATCATTCCGGTCCAAAATATTCCTGCTCCGGCATCATGGGGGCCAAACGTCATTCACCCAGCGTTGCCCAAGAACAGATATGGTCTACCATCCCAAGTTCAGAAAGCTGACCCTTTTCCGCCAATTGTGATTTTTGCGCCCTCCTTTTAAATGGTGGGCTTTTTGCCCTTCAAAAAAATTGGCAGGAAAATTGGTATTCATTTAAATTGTAAAGACCGTGTATTTGGTCCCCTTATCCCGCAAGTGGTGGTGCGCCAGCCGGGAAGCGGGGTCTAAGTAGTTTTTAAAGGCCCGCTGCAAGGCAAAGGTGGACTTTCTGCGGGGGAGTCCAAAACCAGGTCGCTACCCTGGCGGATAGTTGCGGTGGCATCGAGGCCCAGGTAAAAAATCGAAAAAAAAACTCGTAGTAAACGTTAAAGCAAAGGTCGGGCAGGCAGCGGAAATTGAGGGGCAGGGAACATAGCGAAATCAGGTACACGGGCCCGACGGAATAAAGAACAGGGGGGGAAATTTATGAACAGGGTAAATATTTAAAAAGGCAATTGGATGAAACCGGAAAAATTTTTTAACAGGGGGAAATTATTTAAAATGGGGAAAATTGTGAACAGGAATAAATATATTAAACAGGGGGCAATTATTTAAAAAAGGGGAAATTGATGAACAAAATAAAATATATTAACAGGGGGGAAATTTTTGAACAGAAAAGGCCAATTAACAAATTTTTTTTGATCCAAGTGGGGAGAAGTTTTTTTTGGGCGAAGAGTACAATGGGAGGAAAATGCTCAATAGGTTTTAAATTTAGTTTCAATCTGTTTTTTTAAAAAGGGGGGGGGGGGGGAAAACTTTTCGACTCACCCCTTCTTTTACCCCAAGCAACCCTTTAAGCTGCCGCGGCGACCGACCTCCCCCAACTAGGCGATATGTACATTTCCCCCCGTTTTAATTCCACCCCCATATGTTGGAACAACTCTTTGAACAGAGAAAGGCTATTAAATGGTTTTTTATTATGATCCAAAGGGACAGGTACACCCCTGTGTAATTTTAATGTCACCAGTGGCAGCTCAGGGTGCCCCTCCCGTTTGCTCGGGCCCCTTTTCATGCAGACATGCGTTATTTGTCAGTCCCAGGATAGGGGATGAATAACGTCATTCCACTGTTATGTTGTCAGGACAGTGGTAGGGATCCATGGACCTGCAAGCGACAATAGCCACCCAGGAAGCGGGGTCAAAGTAGGCCCCGGTTTCACCAGAGCCCCCCGAAAACGGGTGGATTTGCCGGTGGAGTTCCCGGGTCACTACCCCTGAAGTGACTTGTTGCGGGGGGCAGCCAAGGTCAGCGGGGGTACAAACATAAGACAAACCGGAGTGGGGGGAAAAGTGTAAGGTCGGGGACAGCCCCAAGGATCGGGGTAAAGGGGACAGGGAAAAGGGTACGGTCCCGGATATGACAGATGAGGCTATAGGAAACTCTTTCTCTATGGGGTCTAAAAATTATATTGTATTTTTTAAATTTTTAGTTTGGAGGCGGTTTGTGTAGGAGCCTTTTCCTTTACAAATGCATAAAGAATTTCCACGTTTTAAAAAAAATTTGGACACTGATAATAGTTCGGAAAACTTTTCCTTTTATCCCTGTGTTATCTTTTTCATAAACAAATAAAATTTATTATTGTTTTCTTAAACCATTTTGGAAATCTGTGTGGATTTAATTTGTTCCCCCGGTAACAGGGGAGGGCTCCAAAGGACTTGTGTTTATTTTTCTGAATTTGGGACATGATTCACATTCTTCATACGAAGAAGTTCCCCAAAATCCAGTTTTCGCATTTGCTTTTGCTTCTTTTTTGTTCGTCCCATTACAGTTTTTGTACTGATTCATTAAACAATGGCATAAAATGCAAAATAAGCACCTAAAACACCCCCGGTTATTGCCCCTTCAGTTCAATTTCCCTACGCTGCATTTGAACAAACTGGTGAAATGCAGAAAATGGTTAAAACCCACCCTTTTACTTCATGGGGTTTTTGATCATCACGCTTCCCCTCAAGGGTCTTGGTAGCGAGGCTGACCGCTCCCCCAAAAAACCTTTCCATGCCACCTCCAACAATAAAACAAGAAGCAGGGGATATCTCCCCCCACCTCTTCTTTGCCAAGTAGGCTGACTGCCCTCAATTTTTGTCCCGCTGTATGGGTGGCTGACCCCGACCAATACAGTTTTCTGGGAGGGCCCCGAAGGAACAGGGGCGGATTGGGACGGGGTGAGGGCCGTGACCTGTTCCCGGGCCCATGCCAAACAAGAGTTGTTTTGACAAAACCCCCCGCTAGGGTTTCAGATGTCACTGGGATGAAGTTGTTGCCTATAAACCCAATAAAAGAACCTTGGGTTGCTGATCAACACAGGGCCCGCTACATGAAAACGGCAGTTCGGGCCTCACCGAGTCACCCCTGCTGTACCCCCCTTATGTGCTGTGACCTGTCCTGCTCCAGGAATTTTTGTGCCCTGCCAATCGCATTGAAGACCCTCCCTTCGTTTGACATACTGTTTGTTCAAAATTACAGCCGTTTAATGAATTTTATATGATAAATCACCCCCGTTTTGACTAAAAAAGAACCACTAAAAATTTTGGGTAACCCTTTGGATATAATTGCGCCCCACAAATGGCCAGGAAAAAGTACTTGTATGTCCTTTTAAAAAAAACCATGATTTTTTGAATATAAAAACAAAAAGGCTTTAAATTAACCTTCGGATATGAATTATGCTACAGGAAAAATTCTTCTTTGGCGTTGAAAAACACAGTTTTTTTACTGACTACAACACAGAAACAATTAATTTCCCCCTTTGGTTAAATTGCGCAAAAAAAATGAGCTGCCAAAAAATTAAAGGTATGTGGAAATTAAAAAAGAGTGTATTTTACTGACTACAAACGCGAAAAAAGTTAAATTAACCCGGGTATAAATTTTGGAAAAGAAATGAGTGCCAAAAATTAAAGGTATTGGGCGTTTAAAACGACTTTTTTTTTAATGACTAAAAAAGCAGAAAAAACGCTTAATTAACCTTCGTATATGAATTATCTACAGGAAAAATTTCTTTTTTGGCTTGAAAAAATACTGTTTATTTATAACTACAAAAGCGAAACACACTTAATTAACCCTTTTTATTTAAATTGCGCAAAAGAAAAGAGCTGTAAAAATTAACAGGTGTGGCGTGTTTAAAAAAATCGGTATGTTTAAAGACAAAAAGCAGAAAACGCTTAATTTAAACCTTTGGATATAAATTTTTTTTCAACAGGAAAAAATTTCTTTTTTGGATTGAAAAACACCCTTTCTTTTATGACTACAAAAACAGAAAAAAAAACTTAATTAAAACCTTCACTTTGAATTATGCTACAGGAAAATTTCTTCTTTGGGGTTTAAAAAAAAATGTTTTTTTTACGGACTATTAAAGCAGAAACAATTAATTAACCCTTGGGAAAAAATTGCGCAAAAAAATGAGCTGCCAAAAATTAATGGCAAGTGGGTGTTAAAACGACGTGTATTTTACTGACTAAAAAAAGCAGAAACAGCTTAAAATTAAAACCTTGGATATGAATTATGCTACAGGAAAAAGTCTTTTTTGGCTTGAAAAAACGCCGTTTTTTTAAATGGCCCAAACAGCAGAAAAAACGCTTAATTTAACCCTTGGATATAAATTATGCAAAAAATGAGTGCAAAAAATTTAAAAGGTATGTGGCGTGTTAAAATGATGTGTATTTTATGACTACAAAACAAAACACGCACATTAACCTTCCGTTTTAAATTGCGCAAAAATAAATGAGCTCAAAAAATTAAAAGGGATGTGGGGTTTAAAACACGGGATTTTAATGACTAAAAAAGCAGAAACACCTTAATTAACCTTCGGAAAAATTTTGACAGGAAAAATTTCTTCTTGGAGTAAAAAAACCTTTTCTTTTTAAATACTAAAAAGCGAACACGCTTATTTAAACCCTTTGGATTTGGGTTATGCCGGGGAAAAAAGTCTTTTTTGCATTTAAAAACATGTTTTTTTATGAAACAAAAGAGAAAAAATTAATTTTAACCCCTTGGGTATAAATTGCACAAAAAAAATAACTCCAAAAATTAACAGGTATGGGGCGTGTTAAAACAGGTATTTTACTACTACAACAGCAAAACACGCTTAATTAACCCCTTTGGGTATAAATTTCGCAAAAGAAATGACTGCCAAAAAAGAAAAGGGATGTGGCGTCTTAAAACGGTGTATTTTTCTGACTACAACAAAAAACACGTTAATTAACCTTTGGATATAAATTTCGAAAAAGGGAAAAGAGCTGCTTAAAATTAACAGGTATGTGGGGTGTTAAAAAAAATCGTGTATTTTAATACTAAAAAAGCGAAACACGCTTTAATAAACCTTTGGATATAAATTATGCTACTGGAAAAATTTTTTCTTTGCGTTGAAAAGCCCATTTTTTTTCGTACAAAAACAGAAACAGCTTAAATTAACCTTGGGTTTTAAATTTGGTACGGGAAAAATTTCTTCTTTGGGTTTAAAAAAACCCCTTTCTTTTACTGACTAAACAGCAAAAAAGCTTTAAATTAACCCTGGATCTAAATTGCCAAAAGAAATGGGTTTCAAAAAAAACAGATGTGGGTGTTAAAACGACGTGTATTTTACTGACTACAAAAAGCAGAAAACAATTTAACCTTTGGATATGAATTATGTGCGGGAAAATTTTTTTTTTTGGTGTTTAAAAAAAACCCCTTTTTTTTACTGACTTCAAAAGCACAAAAACGTTTAGTAGCCCTTGGATTAAATGCGCAAAAAAAATGAGCAGCCAAAATTTTAATGGTATTTTGGGTTGAAAAAAAGCTGTTTCTTTAAGAAAACAAACACAAAAGCAGCTTAGATAACCTTTTGGGTTTCAATGAGCTCAAAAAAATGGGGAGATAGCATTAAAATGTATAAGGCTTATTTGGGGACCGGACTTTCAAATTCCCAAAAACCCCCAAATCCAAATTTCAATTTTAAAAAGGGTCTCTGAGAAAAGTGGACACCCCCCAAAAAACGCTGTATAAAAGTTCTTTCTCTTGTGTGAGATATC